>CAJNOP010001557.1:0-22660 GCA_905250075.1 Rotaria sp. Silwood1 | reverse complement strand
TCGGATATCTTGCGACACAATACGGTGACTCTCATTCTCCCTTGATGTTTCTCATATGCATCTTCACTTGTGTACAGACACTCATTACATTGGACGTAAGTACGAATCAAATTGGACCCAAAGGAGCACGATATTTGGCTGATGCTTTATTCGAGAATGTGGTAACTCTTAGTCTCTCTACAACTTTTTCATATTGATCTTTTCCTCAATATACAGACACTCACCACATTGATCCTTAGTTTCAATTCAATCAACGATGTTGGAGCGAAATATCTCGCCCTAGCCTTAATGAAAAATAAGGTAATTTTCACTTTCTTCTCATTTTTCTTGTATCTACCCTCTCCTCTACACACAGACACTCACCAAACTGGAAATCAATGCGAATCACATTGGAACGAGCGGGACATTACATATTGCAGATGCCTTACTTAAGAACGCAGTGACCTTCATTTTTTCTTCGCCTTGCTCATATCTATCTTTTCTTCTACATACAGACACTTACCACTCTGAATATTTCTTCAAACAACATAGGAGTTGATGGGGCACAAAATATCGCTATTGTATTACGAAGCAACACAGTGATTCTCATTCTCTCGTTATCTATCGTATGATCACCTTCTTTTCCAAATACAGACACTCACCAAACTGAATATTTGCAATAATGATATCGGGAACATAGGGGCACAACATCTCGCGGATGCCTTACGAAACAATAACGTAGCATTTATTTTCCCAACGTCTCTTACCTATCCATATTCTTCTTTACAAGTAGACACTTGTCATGCTGGATCTTTGGAACTGCCGCATCCGAGACGATGGAGCACAATATCTCGCTGATGCCTTAAGAAAGAACACGGTGATTTCAAATCTTCCGTAGTTTTGCTTTTTGATATCCATCATATACTCTGCATACAGACACTCAGAGAACTAGATCTCACTTTGAATTATATCACTAGCAACGGCGCAATGCATTTCGATGATGTATTGCGAAGCAATAAGGTGATTCTTCTCTTTCTGTCCTTATCTATTGCATGTTTATCTTCTATATATGCAGACATTAATCAAGCTGGATATGAGCGGTAATCAAATCGGCTGGCTTCGAAAACATATTCCATGGAAAGATAGCCGAATTCTTTCTTAAACTGATTGTTGTGTTAACATTTTGCAATATTTTATGCTGGACTTTACATTTTTTTATATTTTATTCTGCGTCAATAAGCTTTCTCTTACAATTTTTGTTTCCAAATGTTTGAAAAAACAAGGGGTACCTAAATGTATCATATAGATATCAAGGGTGAGTGTGGGTGTGGATGTGGATGTGGGTGCCCAGTCAGACAAGACTATTTAAAAAATGCGTTAAAACAGGTTAAAGTTTCGTTAAAACGCCGTATTAACGATAGCTCACCGTAAATACGGCATTTTAACAATTTTTTGAACGTGTTTTAACGCGTTACTATATCAAAACGTAAAAATTTGTAGATTTTTCTACAGATTTACGCGTTTTTATCCGTTGAAGGCTCATATTTTACGCGTTTTTGCGCGTATTTTTCTTAACGATTTTTCTTAAATAACACATTCACTTGTTAATTTTGTTTTTTTCTGAAGCAATTACGCAAAATTTAGCAGATTTCGTATTCATAAGATCGAAAGCTTCTGCTTATGTCACTGCAACAAATGGCAATTTTATACTATGAAATGTGAAAATTACAGTATAATTCTTTTTTTCTGAAAAATAACCTGCCAGAAAACTGATCACTCAAACATGTGATATGTTATGAATTATTAACACATGGGTTGTTGGTGTCTTTTTTTGTTCTGTGCCCAATTTTTTAAAGCACATCTTAACTTACTAGGGAACCTTCCACGGTGCGGGAGCGCTTTTCAATCGGGATTTCGTGCATCTTGTAGCCCATAGTGAGCTATGCTTACGGTAAAAAAAGTTCGGGTTTCTGGCTTGTTTCTGAGGAGATATCGAGCTCTTAGTGAATTTTCTCTATTGTACGCCTACATTGGCAGCAAAGCTATACTTTCGAAATTTGACCTGAAACTTTGCCTGCATAAAGGCCTCAGCTAGACTAGTTTGCAAAAAAAATTTTAGAAGTTTTGAATAAATTCTCTCTAAGATATGAAACTATCAAGGTATAGTCCCTTTTTCATCAATAATATATATAGTATGCATTTTTTTCAAAGCTTCATATCTTAGAGAGAATTTATTCAAAACTTCTGAAATTTTTTATGCAAACTAGTCTAGCTGAGACCTTTATGCAGGCAAAGTTTCAGGTCAAAATTCGAAAGTATAGCTTTGCTGCCAACGTAGGCGTACAATAGAGAAAATTCACTAAGAGCTCGATATCTCCTCAGAAACAAACCAGAAACCCGAACTTTTTTTACCGTAAGCACAGCTCACTACGGGCTACAAGATGCACGAAACCTCAATTGAAAAGCGCTCCCGCACCTTGGAAGGTTCCCTAGTTAGTTATTTTAGTTGATAAATGTTTATTTTGCTTTCCTAATTGTCGATGTTCGATTGAATCTAGAATATTCGCTCTACATGTTAGAACAACTGTGTTTTTTAATGAGCGATTATCACGTTTTTGACTATTTCTATCAAGTAATCGAATAGTTGTACCGGAAATATTAAAACTAAAGAAGAAAGCTTGATAATGATGATCGCAATTAAGGAAAAAATATGAATCTGTTCGCATTTTGACTAAAATTATCATGAGTACTATTGCCATTGACAACCAGTCTGCTAAATGTGATACTACTGGAAGAAATATTGATTTTGAAATTGAAATAAATACCATTCAATACTATTCTGAGTTTGACTTTTTGAAATATAATGTGTTTTGTTTTTATCAACATCAGTTTCAGATGACCAATTATTACTGTAGAGAGAAAAAATTTTGAATATCTTTATTTGATCGTTGTTCAAAATGATATTTTTCTATTTATAATAGCGTATTAAATTGAAAATAGTATACGCTCATACTGGAAGATGATATTGCATAGTATGTATAATACATACTACTATTACTATTCGAATTTCGAATTCAATTTTTAAAATTTAATCTGTGTGGTTTTCTAGTTAAATAAGAGTAAAGTATGAATAAAATATTTTCTTTCCAAGACAAAAAAGATTACCGGTACCGGGTTTAGTATAGATATCTTGCTCCAGCTAAAGGAATAACTTAAAAAGCATTCTAATATTTATTAATTGCAGATGATTTTTGTGTCACAATATGAATAAGTCTGTATGCTAATGAGTGTGTTGGAAAACACCTGTAGCTATAATTTCTAGCAAAAATTAGGCATACAATGAGTTTAAAAATCAACCAGTCATTAGTGCTTTTTGTAATCATCCATAAATGACGTTTGGATAAAGGTCTAATTTTATGAGTCCTCTTTTCCATGTAGATTTATCCACTTTCATCGACCCTCCCCTCCCCCCTACTGTACCTTCAATATGAACAAAACTTTTCTGAAAGAGCCTTTTTCTTTGAATATATGATTTCTTTTTTAAATTAAATCACAGCTCTTTACATAGATTTATGAAAAATAGAAATGAGCATATGTGCGTCAAGAAAAACCACAAAACACATGTATCAAAAACAATAAAACAAAAATTTAACAAACTGCAAAGTTTTCTTCTTGAATACATGATTTTATTAACAATATAAACAATAAAAAGAAAAAATGAAGTTCAGAACCGATGACATTCGAAAAAAAGACACAGTTTACATTATCATTTCAAAGAAAACAATTTGCTCACTTAGCATAATCTTTATCTATTTGAATGGCACGTTTATCTACAGCTAAATTAATCAGTTCATTTTCGACATAAAAATACTCTTTAAAACAAAAGAACCTTCAAAATATTTTTGTAAACTTATGCGAAAGAAAATGAAAACATTGATATTGATTGTCTGATCACTCCGAGTTATTTGAGCCTTTTTCTGTCCAGACTTATTCACTCTTGACTTACCTCTGTCCCACTAATTTTGATGTTCTTTATGGATGATACGTTATTCGTGCAATATCTGTTGTTGAAGAATTCATCGGTTGAGTTTCTTTTGAAAAATTCAAGTTCTTGTTTTTCATTTTCGTATTCATAAGTGTTGAGAAGTTCATATGAGATTGTACGAGTGAGAAATAATGAAAAGAAAAAAAATTCAAAAGCATATATCTATTTTTTGATATTGTAGACAGGAAAAAGTCGATAATAAATACAGGGCAATCTAACTGTACTAATCAAGTAGTCTTTAATGAATAAATCGCACTAACAGAGTAAGATTGATTTAGATAAAACAGTTCATTTATTTTATCAGTTATGCTGTCTTTTTATTTATTGACATAGTAAAGAAGTCTTTATGCTTCTTATTATATTTTTCGATGGTTATCCGACTAGACGCAAGACTGTTACACATCAAATTCGAGAGCGTTTCATTTCTTTTTCCACTTCTATTATTTTGTAACTGAATTTGTCATTTCACGTTAGCTGACACTTTCAATGTATCATATGCATAGCAGTCTTTTGCCATAAATATAGTGAAGTTCTACAACAACGTAACTTAAAAATGACATTTTTAATTTGAACGAAGAAGGAAAAATAAAGCTTTACTAAGAGAACATTGAAAGAAAAGCTAAATTTTTATGAGACTGGTTTTCTTAATCTTCGATGTATATACATGTATATATTTCAAGCTTTCTCGAGATTTATTTAAAATCATAAAAAATGTCGAAAACGCTAGTTTTGAATTGCTTTGATATTATCCCACTGTCGTTCTGAGAGAACATGTTAAATCGACAAAAACTGTCTTAAATGATCTGTTTGTTCATGTATAAGTTGAAACATGTTTATCGTTTTCCTCTCGAATCAGCAAAACTGTTAGTTCGAACGAAAAATACACTTTGACATACGAAACAATTCCATTTCATTGAAATTTCACTAGAAAATTCTTTTGTCTTTCTATTTTATAGTCTGGATTTAGTATTGAATTTAACTCAGTTTTTTCTGAAAAAAACCAAAGAACAAAATTGGTGCCACCTATAACAGTAATTTCAATTTTTCTCAGAAATGATTGAACCAAATCCTAAATCAACTTCAGATTAATAAATAGAAAGAAACAATAGAATAGTCTCTAGAAATCTCATCAGAAGATATATTTGGGTATGTGGAAGTTTATATTTTTCTACGAATCACTATATATATATATATAGATAGATAGATGGCTAAGTAGGTAGTTAGATATGCAGGTAGCTAGATCGTTAGATAGTTAGGTAGTAAGGTAGGTGCTGAGATAGATAGATAGTTAGTTAGATAGATGGTGGGGTGTGGGTACACCCACACCCTTCTCGAGATATTCAAAAAATAGCCATACGCACGGACTTTTTGGACGAACTATACTAGTGACTCGTCGACAGGGATGAATAGTCAAAACGCATTCAACTCGGTCTTAGCGACTGTGTATTCATTATATTATATCAGTTATATCTATTGTTTTACCTAAGACAGATACTTGATATACATTGTTTTCTTTTTGGTTATCGGATCCTTGAAAAAAACAAATCCATAAGAGTTTTGATTTATTGATGTCAAATTTTTCATAGATTTTCTTTTATTTTAATATTAAATCTGAAAAATAAAACAATTTGACAACATCTATACATTACTAAATGTGAACATATGAATATGTTGAAAAAAACATATCATCTACTTAGTTGTTATCGTATTCACTTTCTTGTGATATTTCAACTTCATCAACAAACAAAACATGGTTAATTCCCAAACGAGGATTACCTGATGAAACAACTTTTAGATTTGCTTGATGACCTCCAATATCAAAAACGATTTCACCTTCTTCATCTTCAAATGTGGCATCAGCTTCAATGCGTTGACCATTAATCCATAGATCAACTGTAGCTTTTTCTAAAACAATACGATAACCCTTTCTATCTAGTGTTAGTGTCCATGTTCGACTTATTTTCGAACGTTTTTTACTAAATTTTTCTAATGGTTTTCCATCAATGTCTAGTGAATAGTCATAGGCAAAACTGCTAACAACATCAATATTAATTGTACAATGATGTTTAGCAATTGTAAATGCTTCTTTACCAATAAGTTTAAAAAGTCAATTATGAAGAAGAACTTCTTTACTGTCAATGCGAATTACACATTTATCAGACGTTGTATCACTATAAGAAGATAAGAATTAAGGAAATGAGAATTGTAAGTTATTGATTAAATTTGCCGCTCAAACTCTATTTTATGAACACTATCTGAAAGCCGTACTTGCCAACTTCCGACTACGTCACTCATTGCCAAACGAAAAAAATACGAAATATAGTAGCATTCACAGCTATATGGCTTGAACCTATACTCGGATTCATCAACTATTTCGTCACTACGACTACGAATATACTATGGTATAAACGATGTTCCTATTGACCATACTTCTTGTGAAAATCAGAATATATCGAACTATTGAAAATCATTTTTCGCATGTTATATGCAAAGAAATTTAATAGTGTAAACTTTCATAAAACTATTTCCTAAGTATATCCACAAAAAATAGTTCTATGAGTATTTTTCGTCAGCCATTAGAGTACTTTTTAAGTACTCTCCTATAAGTATCTTTACTTGGGGCTTTTTCTAAGTTCCTTTCTCAAATCAAAAAAAAAACTTAGATTAAGCATGATTATTAGCGCAGTAATATACATTTGATAAGTAATAATGACTTTTGTGACGAGTTGAATTTGCTGATCATTTGTAATCATACCTTCACTTCTCATATAAATAAACACTAGACTAACTGGAACAGGAAAATATCTACTCTAGTTTCATTAAAAAAAAAACAATAGGAACGTTTTTTTTTAACTCTACTTGTTCTATTCACTTTAGATTAAGTTTAAGAACTTTATTTATATGCAAATGATCCACTCGAAAAGTTAACATTGCGGTAAAAATGGATGGTCAGTGGATTTAGTAAACTTGTACGTCGCTGTTTATTCAATAATTTTGCATTGACAAATGGATCATTCGAGGTACTTATATACTTGTAATCCATTTGACTTGCTATGCAAGAAACTCATGTATGTTCTCTCAGTGTTGGTTTAGCTAATGTATCTTAATAATGCATGTATCTTAGACCCTTTCTAAAATATTCGGGAATGGAATCCAAAACTGACACTCCTATCACACCCATACTATAAGACCATCATTCTTGCTTTTTTTTGTTAATTATTTTATTTTAAAACTTCTTCAGTCGAAGAAAAGAAAGAGATAAACATGAAAGAATAGAAATAGAATGATAATTAAACAACTTCAGTCAGAAAACCAGAATAAATTGAACGTAGATTGATGGCTTTATGTCAGTTTTGTTGATTATAAATTCATTTGAACATGATCAGTCAGAAAAATGACGAGTATATCGTTGTTCATAAATATGGTTTGCAAGAAAACCGTAGGAAGTAATCATTATTAGTACTTGACAGCGAAGCACATATTTGAAAAGAGGATGTAACTGAGAAATCTTCTCAAGACAGAATCGAGAAGGTGAACAGCGCTTATATTCCGTCATATAAATACTCAACTCTAATATTCTTAAAGAAGGAAGTCGACAAAGCAGGATATTTGCAATTTTGTCGAATTCAACTGTTTCAAGATGTTTCCTACATTGATCGACAGTCAAATGAAATTCACGAAGATTAGGAAAGAGTGACAGAAGATAATCGAATTGACCACTGTGAAATAAAAAGCGTTTGATACGACCAAGTCGAAGATATTTCATCAATGAAAAGCAACGAGTTGTGAAAACAAATCGTGGGATTGGATTGCTACACGAGAAATCAAAATAGATCAAATTAGGAAACATTAATAAAATCTTCTCGAATTCATTTCCATTTTGTTTTCGTATAGTCATTTCACGAAGACTGTGTAATGGAGTAGTCGTCGGTAACGGAATAACGATTGAATCACACTGACCAAAGTGACACATTTCCAAGCGAGAAAATTCACCATTTAATAGTGATCGAACCAATTTAGATGAACTAGCCGGTAAACGTATTGATCGTAATTGAGAACAAATACTAGAACGAATAATATTCTCTATTTCTGGTAGTGGATGAGAATACCAATGGTTATCTGATGATGGATAAGCTTGAAATAATCGATGGCCACCTTTTATCAAGTTCGGTTTGCAAAGAAAGGATAATTCTTTATGACCAATTTCGATCTGGATTGCTTTGAATGAATGAAAGAATGAAAGAACTTGATCCAATTGATGCTTTGTTACACAGATCAAGTTGGGTAGGCATTTGAGAATTTCATTGAGACGATGATTTAAATGAGAGAATGCTAAATAAATTTCAGTAGCTGTGAAATAATCGAAGATTTCGATAAAAATTTCGACAGGTAGATCTTCTAATTGTGTTACCATACAACGATTCATTTTTCTATATTGTTATAAAAGAAATTATCATTGCTATTGCCATTTATAATCAATAAACAAAAGATATATTTCATTGTATCATTGTTTCCTATAAAATCACCAATACGATTGAAGCGCTGAATGTACATAATACAAAAACACATAGATTGGCTTTCGAAAGCGTCACTTTCTTTCATTCGAATAGTCATTTGCTTTTCTAGCCTCTAGACAATCGACTATTTCACTCGGATTGAGAGGCGTCACATATCCCGAAATTGAGATGTTGAAGAAGCAACGCTAGATGCAACAGATGCCAAACTGCTTCTACCATATCACATAAGCATCGTAGTCAAAGCCATCACCCTGAAATAGACAATAGAGCCACGGCACCTTCATTTGCCTGGATATGTAAATCTGACCACATATTTTTGAAGAGTATCGATTTATGATGTTCTCATTCAGAAATAAGTTTCTTTACTCTTTTCTGTGACTACTAGCCAACACAAGAACGAAATCGATCGCCATTATTATGTTGATTACCAGTTTTGGATCAATTCGTTCAACACATCCACACAGTAATAATGAAAATGAAGAGAAAACAATTCTTCATACTTTGTCTAAAGGAAGTCAAATGTTTGAAGAAATCATTGGCCACCCAGTGTCCCCAGTGACAATCAATGAAGTATTACAAATGCGCCTATGACTAATTCAACATGCCAATATCAAGCTAGCACAATCATTTTGGATCGTTCCTTGGGAATGAGCCATCGGTCAACTTTCATCCTACTAATCAGCTGACAATCATGAAAGTGTTTCATCTCAAACCTAAAGTTTGGTCACCACTTATCAAATTCATCATGATTCTTCGAATTTAGTCAATCAAACTCTCTCTGATAAAGCTCATAGCATAAGTTAAGATCCTTCAAAATCCATGGCTGCAAGAAATCAATAGTTTCATTATACACAAATGATCATTTTCACTGAGAAACTAACAAATTTAAAATATGATGTGACCATAGCAATTCTACACCGAGATATTGAATTTTTCAGTAAATTCTCTCTGCAGGATCCTACTCAAACTTTGGAGACATGAAGTCTCTATGACACTAGCTTAACGAAAAGCATTAAGAAGTTTTCGATATTTCTCCGAGTTTGTACAAAAATTTTGAAATTTTTCTATAGCCTAGTCTTATCAAGACCTTCATGTCTACAAAGTTTGAGTGGGATTCTGCAGAGAAAATCCACTGAAAAATTCAATATCTCGGTAAAAATGATCATTGACTCGAACATGGTCAATCTTCTTGATGATCAGTACAAAGAGTTCTATTGTTAGACAAAAATCGAAATTCCTGGTATTGTGGTATCGATAACAGTCCTCGTTCCCCAGCCACCACCACCATCAAGAGTGGCCTAAAACAAAATTTTTATTATTCAGTCAAAGCGTTGAGTCTCATTTAATCAAAGATGATGTTACACTTTTCTTCGAGATCTCGTTTACTTATCAATTCTTCATAAGGAATATTTAAAAGTGTGAATTTTAGATAATCCAATGTGCCGTGTGTATACCATCATTGTGATTCAATTAATAATTCAGGATGATTATCTGTAACACGTATCATTATTCCTGTGCAAACAATTATGGAATTCGAATCGTTAAAGTTCATTATGTATTTTCCTTTATTATCGTCAATTATTTATTTGATTTCGTCATTACTAATGTTGGCATCAATAGTAGCTTGATTGCGAACACATAATGTTTCACATCCTATCTTCTTTATATTAGTTGGATGAACACGACATTCCAAAATCAATTGGATATATTGACCTTTCTTTAAAAGAATCATTCTCAACGAATGATTTAACAAGTTTCACTTCAGCATATCTTGGATTGAGACGCATAAATGATTGATGGACTAGTTTACATTCCTGCATCATGTGCCTGATCTTGTGCTGTTTTAAATCCACTTAACAAAATCGATAATTCATATTTAAATTTTGTACATAATAGCATATATGTGCACCATCCTTTAAATGTCTCTCGAAACTTTTCTGTAACATAAAAAGAATATCTTTTCCATTCAATAGGACAATAATATGGATGAGGACAGCGATCTATTCCATCATTATTAGCACTAGTCCAATAGGTACGACTTATTGCATATGTATGATTTCATTCAGAATTGAATTTGATTTCATAATAATCTGTATGTTTTTTTCTTTAATGATTTAATATCGCCTATAAACTTAAAGACGATTTTTAATTTACCCAATTCCTTTCGTATTTTATCAGTGATTGATTTACATATAAGTTTAATTTGTTGAACATTAAAACTAATTTTCTTGAATATTTCCATTTCTAATATAACACTATCTTTCTGGATATTTTTGAAATATTGATATCATATAAATTAATATTCATTATATTTGCAAATTTTATTTAAAAACATTTGTAAAACAAATTCATTATAATCTTTATCGATAGCGAATTTTAATACTGATGACGTTACTTCACTATTGTTATTCGAAATTTCATCCAATACTGATATGAGAGACATTTTCTTGATTTGATTATATTGTTTACATTCTTTATAATAAGCTTCTTCTTCGACTGATACGGGTTCATTCAAAAGATATTTTTCTTTTTCATATTGTTTTTATGAAATATAAGATCTAAACAAAGTGTCAAAGTAAAAAAAAAATTCTGTCCATCGTGACTATTGGGCATTTGTCAAAGATTAACTAAGAATGAATCACAGCCAGTGATTCACAATAGTATAGTCATACATTATTTTTGATATTTTGTTCCGGTATTAACCGTGTTAAGAACTTTTCTATTCATTCTTCATAATAACTATCTACTATTCGTTGAAAAACGAATAAAATAATGTCATTGAGTCTTAATTATTTTCGATTTTCCTCTCAATTCTCTTTTAGTTTGACTACCAAATATGACAGCTAGATATCTCAATGTGAATGAGTCTCTCGGTATAGTTTATCATCAACCGCTGTTTTTCAAAAAGCATTTTTTTTTGTTGTTCAACTCTCTGTAGACATGTGTAAAATGTTTCAGTATAATAACTAACGCTTAATGTTGTTGAATCGAATACTATAAAGCACGCATATAACCTATTTTGTAATATTGTTCGATCAGGTCTTTACTCTGTAAATTGTTAATTTTCAATGAGTAATATTTGACTATTTATTTTGAATTTATGTTTACTGCAAAAAGCTCTATCTTGAGGGTAAATCAAGAAAATAAACACTAGATATAAAAATTAACGATGATTCATTTGGATAAACGCGAAATATGGCAAATAGTTCAGCTTTTTTGTCTGCAAGGGCACTTTAAGAATCAAGATTTTCCTCTTTTACTCCTGATTTTTATTTTCTTTCTATAGTCCATTTTGTCATCACTAAAATGTAATGTCATATAGGTACATTACGATTAATTAAAAATTTTAGAAGTGAACAAGAATCAAAATTAACATCACTTGAATGAATATTTTGAGAGTTGAGAAAGGTAAAGCATCAATAACATTAAAATCATAATCGATAGAATGAATGTCTACAGGGTGTATCATTGAAGTAGGATCAATATCATCAAAACAATTATAACGTGAATGAAAGTCTTGAGAGTTGAAAAATCAACAAGCATCTAAATTGTCAAAAACGTCTTTAACTGAATGAATTTCCTTAGAGTTAAGAAATCAAATAGGACAAAAAGCACATGAAAAGTAGAATTTATTTAAGTATGTATTGGGAAAGCAGATGTTGATGTACATATCAAAGCTCAAAAACATATGGTAAATTTTCTACAGTTCGTCTCGAATTAAGTATGGTTAAACTTCATAAATAGAAAATTTCCGTCGGGGTACATTTTTGAATGAAATACAGTGAATTCTAGAATTTTGATTGATGTTAAAATTTCTCGAAAGTTCTAATGAAGATAGAGAACTTTTCTAAGAAATGTGATAACGCAAGATTTTTTTATGTGAAATAAGGCGACAGTTCGAGTTAAAAGTGACAATAAAAAATATCTTATAATAAATTGATGACAACGAAAAAAACGCTTCCGTTGTGCTCTTTTCAGATTAATTGAGGTCACATGTTTGTTGAAACAAAACTTTGTTTCTGCGAAAAGCCAAGGAAGAACGTTATTCATTGGACATCTTCAACTAATCGTGAACTTGATCGTTTTTTGTTTGACTCGACAAATAAGCAAAAGCTTCTTGAAGTGAATGAAATTTTTCTTCTTCATCGCTTGATCGAGTGTGGATGTGGATGTCAGTGAAGACAGTGCCTACTCTCACACCCATAAATCGATTTGAATTATATTATGAGACTCTAAATAGTGCTTGATTACTTTTTTAAGAAAGTGTTCCTAGTTCTCGATTGAAAACACCTTAGTATCAGTGCTGGCCCAATCGGAGGGGTCGGAATGTGACCCAGTCTCATAATCTTGAAAAATTTTCATTTATCCCCAGCAGAACTGGACGATTTCAGTTGTTTTTTGCTCACTATTGTCCGAGAAGCCGGTGACTCCCCTAAACTCGTTGAACCTACCTCCTGAGTGGTCGACACGTCCCCCTTCCAATCGTAGTGACCTCGAGCCAGCCCTACACAATATAATTGGCTTTTATTTCAGAAGTTGTAGGATGGGTGCAGGTATGGGTGGGGTATGGATCTTTCTCTCAACGACACCCACATCCACTTTATGGAAAGTTTCAAAGTCATTTAAAAAATGGTTTCGTATACTACTATTGTTTTCAGTGTACGGCCGTGCAGCAAAACTTATACAAGTAATACTAGTATATTTCGACTCAGGAAGTCTTAAAAATCAAACCTTGTTTGGGTATTTTTAATAGCTCATTGAGATCCATCATTTGAGCATATATTCGATTCAAAAGCGACTTGACAGTTAGAGATTTGCCGTCGTGAGTTCTATCATCAATGTATGACTTGTAAAAGCTGCATAACTAGACGTAAATATGAAACGAACCGTTTCTTTTATTGAAACTAAATTGAAACTGAATACAGACAAAAGCCAATACAACAAAAGCACAATATTTGTAAGTTTAGTTTTGAAGTAAAGCATAAAGACAATTATTCATTTTTTGTTGTGATGTTTATTTTTGACGAAATCGACGCTGAACGATTTTTTTAATGTGAATAATAGCTTCATTGAACTGTTTTTGATAGAATTCTGATGGTAGAACAAAGAGAATAAATAAAAGTAATGGTGGAATAAATGAAATAAAGTAACCAGTGAGATATAACCAAGGATTTCGGACTGATTTCATACATTCGGAAACCAGTGAAATGATTAGACGTGGCATGGCAATGATGATTAAAACGAAAGAACTCAATAATCGATGTTTGTGTTGATGAAATTGTTTCCACAGATGTTGTCTGTATGTCTGTTGTTGATGAATTTTCGATTTCTCTCGAGCTATGAAGATAATAACGAATACAATAGAGATAAAATTAATACAGCAAGGTAGAAGAAAATGAAAGAAATTGATAAATGTGACGTAAATTCGTAGAGATGATGAATAACGAACTACACACCATGTTCGTTGTTCTTCTGTGTCTTGAAGTAAATGACGATGAAAAGGATCATAAATATAACTAACCAAGATGAACAGATATATTCCGAAGATCATCCGTTTAGCGGCTTGTTTACTTCTTACTTTATTGAATTTAGTTCTAAATCGAACAATGAATACTTGTTCAACACTTACACATGCATTTAACCATTGCCCAATTGTTGAAAATGCTTTCAAAAACATGTCTATACAAATACAGTTCGATAAAAGAAAAGAATAATTGGTAATTATTGACATTTGAGAAAGAAGCAAGAATAAAAATTTGAGAGCAAATATTGTCATTGTTAGAAAAGATGTTATTGCTGATGCAAGTAGATAAAGACCAGAACCAATTGCAAGTGATCGCTTCGTTTGAAAAGTAATCATCGATAAAAGACCATTGATAATGCCAATAAAAAACATCACTACTGTTAAAGCTGTACTGATTTTTACTACTTTCGGTTGTCGTGAGAAAGGAATATTAGGCCAAATATTATAACCAAGAATATCATCAAGTGATAGGCCAAATCCTGTTGTAGTAAATTGACATCGACTACCATAATAACATTCTTTGCAAAAACATGACGATGATGTTGGACAAGTGCTATTGTCTATATGACATTGACCATCATTTTCACAATAATTATATCCAAAACATTTGTAAAGAGGACGATAGTCAAATTTGAAACAATTTGCATTTCGATCAATGTCACATAGACACATGAAAAAATCATTATCATAGAAACATACCAAATTTGAATGTTTTTGACATGGAATATGATAATGTTTTGCACGATGCCATCGTGGCAAGATTGGAATATTATCAGTGAATAGGTCTTTGATTGATAAACAACGATGTTCAGGAATAATTGTCGTAGAAATATTGATTCCTAATGTAGAATTATGTCGAAGTAGAGCAAGATAATAATGTTGATGAATTTTTACAAAAATTATATGAAATTCTCCTCCAAAATAAACAAAAGAAGAACTTTCGTAAAACTTTAATTTTGAAACCATGATTATCTGTGGTGGATCAGCAGGTGGTGAAGAATATGACTTAGATATTGATGGGATATAGATAAAATAAATAAACATCGTTTGTGGAATCGATATAGTTTTAGCAAAAAGAAATTCAATTTTTGTCTCGGGATTTTCACATCTTGAACCCATGTAACCTTGAGAACAAAGGCAATAATATTCCGTTTCGGAATATGTTTCATCATTAGCAATGCATCGACTACTATTAGAACATAGATTCGAGATGCATCCCGTTCTTTTCAAATAACAACGTGGTCCAAATTTATCAAGAGGACAAATACAAATCGATCGATTGTTCACAATTCCAACATATATCGAATCTGGTGAACAATCACATGAATTCTTTATTGTACATAACATTCCAGAATAGCCATTCAAACATTGGCAGAAGTATTTATCGAAATTTGAAAAATATCTACATTGTCCATGTAAACATTTCAAAAGACATTTTTTCGATACGGTGGCAACATCTCGTATAGGAACATCGACTAGTAGTGCAAGACGATGTACTGGTAAGAATGAATATCGAATAGGATAGAACATAGTATCATAATACTCCATTTTTTCTTTATTGTAAATATCAATACGTACATAGTAAGTTTGATTGACATATTTTGGTTGTGTTGAATAAAGAAGATAGAAATTGAATTTTTTTCGACAATCACGTAAGGACACATAATCATATTGTTCCGAAGAATGAATATTTGTATTTTCGTCAACAAGCATGATAACAAAAGTGAATACCGTTCGCCATTCAACTGTTCGAAACTGTAATACGAGACTAACTCGTTGATTTTGATATTCACATCGATATCCAAAATAGGCTGGCGGACATAAACAATAGTTTTCTGTGAAATTATTTACATAGATAAGAATTCCACGTTTACAAATTTTACTTAGTCGATGATCTATCAATTTCGAATTATCGTTGATATTAAATTGATTAGTAGGAAAAATGTACGCAGTTGTTGTTGTTGTGCTAGAATCGTCTTTGCTAGTAATTGTCTCAATAGAAGGATACTGGAAATGATTTGTCAGTGTCAAATGAACAATCTTATTTCTGTATAGACTCGAATACAAATGTTGTAGATAGAAGTTTCGATCATAATTGTATAATAGTTGAGAACTAGCGTCAGCATTTGTCCTATTTGATGAATTTGAGACTTCTGTACACCATAGGCTTTGGTCAACATTCGATGAACAGTGGTTTTTGTTTTTATCACAAATATTACGCATAGAAATGCACTGTGTTTCATTAAAGCAGCGATAGCTTATAGTCATCTTTGATCTCAAAGTTGATCCACAACGATCGCGTTCGTCATAACCACCTATACAATCAATGTGACCATCATTGACTCGCGAGAGCGGTAAACAAGTCAAATTGTGACTAAGTGGTAATATACAAGGATGACCATCTGGACGACATGGATTATAAGAACAATTAGCTTCATCGGCTCCATTGCGACAATTCCAAACATTATTACATCGCGTATATACATTGTTACAAGACCACTGTTCACAGTCCATTTCATCTGTGTAGTTAAGACCATCAATGCTTTCATAGTCGACGAAACCATCACAGATTAATAAGAATGAGAGATGAAAATACCTTGAATTCGCACCAACTACCTGCGGGTTTCTATCTTCTCCATCGGCACACATCGGTAATTCGCTATTAGTTATAGTCATAGGAATGCACTTGTGTTCCGAAGTGCATCCAAAACGATAGTCGACATCGGCCAATTCGCAACTATTTGTGATTTGTTCGTCATCATTTTGAAAACAATCAGTAAAACCATCAAGAAGTCTATTCAACGCAATGCATTTCGATGAATTTGCACATCGATATGGTTTTGACTTTGGACACTCACCAAAACCAGTCTTTGTGTTCGAACATTTGAGAAAAAAGAGGAGTATGGGGTACACGATGGAATCCATTTCTATAAATTCGTTACTGATGTTGAGTTCAGAGAAACGTCGACAAGTTAAGCCATTTATGATTATAGTCGCCGGAAGCCATTGGCAGAGTTCTTGATCGTAACATACATAATGAGGTAAAAGATCACCCAACTCGTATTCATTTGGTAGATTATTCGCATAGGCAAAGCGAACATGACTCAACACTATCGGGTAAGCAGGAAAGAAAACAATTGACGAACAGTTTTCTCGAAATAGTTTTTCATGCTCAAGTTGCTCTCCACATTTGACTTGATTGACGAAATTTTCCGAACAAAAACTTGAGAATGCCAAACAAATCAAGTTTGTCCAACAATTAAACGATAAATTAGGATTGGCATTTCGAGATAATATCGCTTTCAATAATTGAACGTTACGATCATTCCTGCAGGCCTGCATACTGCATTGACCATCACCACACGATAACATACGTTCGTTTCGACATGTTGTCTCTTCACAGAAGAACGTCGGATTCGAATAACAGTCCCTTTTACCAAAATTGCTAGATTCTTTCTGATCATATTTTTCATCCGAACGATCGATGCAATCTGGAGTCAAGGGATCATCATTGAAAAGTTCTTTCGGAATACAAAATCCATTGCTACAACGGAACTCGTCCTCTTCACATTCATTTAAGTCTAGCTTCTCACAATCAATTTCATCTCGACCATCATTCAAACAGTCAATTTTTCCATCGCATATTTCACGCCAATCGAGACAAGATGGTGATGGACCCCGATTACATTCTATGAATGTATAACATGTTTCGGCCGTAAATGAGTTACCAGCTTGTAGCTTAATATCAGAGAAATAATTCCGTACAATCTTGTCGAATGACCATGTCAAATTAAATGAATATTGACAATATTCACCAAACCATGGTTTTGAACAATTGTTAAATACTTGTGTTGATAAAGATGAATGTGAACTTTCGAGGAATGCTTGATATCGTTCAACAACATCAATTGATGCAGATAATAAATATAATTGTTGACTCGTTATATTTTCTCTTCGTAATGTTTCGAATGTAATTGATATTCCATGAATGACATGTTTTTCGTTATTGACCAATAGATTGGATGATAAACCAAAGAACCGTATACAGTAAGGAACTATTTGATATGGATAAGGTATTTTGCGTTCAGGATCCATAGTATTTTGAATTACAGAAAATTCATTATATAACAAACAGTCATGATACAACGAATTGTTGCTGATGTGATCTGTATGATAGAGATGAAAATTAAGCTTCGTCACTGATACTTGCAAAATGAGCAAGTGCAGAACTAAAAACCAGTTGAACATTCTATTTAGTATTATATTAGACTTGTGTGGATCTAATTCGAATCACACTGGAATTGTTATTTGTCCTCACACTCTCTATATAATCGCGTATGATATATAGGTGTACAAAATAAAAAAACTGCGCTCTTATGTCATAGTCAGGTATCTAACATCGATCATTAATCAGAAGCATGTAAAATTATAATGCTGTCAGCATGCAATATCAATCTATCATAATTTTGATAATGACGCAGATACGCGCTATTAATCATTTAATAAAAACAAGAAAAACACGTAGCTTTATTTTTCTTTCATTTTATATTGAACGTTTAAAATATCGGAGAATAAATGACATACGTTTGTCTTACATGGAAGAGATATCTGGTCAATGGAAAAAATCTCCCATCATAGCTGCCAATTTTACTATGATATCGAATTTGATGAATCAAAAACGGTTGCCTTGTTAGTAATTGACAGTTTCTGTCGATTAGTGCTTTTTTTTGTATTATTCATATATATTATGGTCTTTTTAACTGATTCGTGCATAGTATCAATGTCAAAAAAAGCATTAAATCAGATATGTTTGAAGTGGTTCACGAGCGAATAGATTTTCATTCAAACTTTTGAGTAGTTCTATTTCGAATGGTAGCGTTGGAATAATTTTGTGAGTCATCCATATGTAGAGTTTGATATTCTAAGACTAGAAATTTTCATATCACTGTTTTTCTGCTGTCTTTGTTTGCTGATTATTCAATATGACTTGTGTGCCGTAATTGAAACATTGTATGTATTTATGAATGATAGATGAAAGCATGTAAAATGACAATGAAACTATTTTATTTCGATAATTCACATATGTTATTTACAAAACTGAATATTTTCTGGCATTATACAAATTCCATTAGAGGGCGATAAATGAGCCTCATCAATAAGAGACAATTGTGGTTTTTGCACATTTAAACACGTCTGCCAAGTTCTATGTTACTGAAAGGAGTTTTCGACCCACTTATTTTCAATCCCATAGAGATAGTACTGAAAGCTATCTTGTTTCAGAAGGAATTTCGTCATCGCCATCAATCAAACATTCAAATTTTGAATTAATGCTTAGAACCGTCTTTGACTAGACCCTATTAGCAGATTTTCTGAAACGCAAAATGTCTGTCCCACCATTCATCATTACATGAATAGAGTCAAATCGACGATTGTCAGAATAAATCTGGTTCATACACATACAAAATTAAAGCAAGGAAGAAAAACAAGAAGAGAACAAGACAGATGAAGATTGAGAATATACAACAACACATACAAGAACTAATACCATTACCAGAAAGATGACGATGAATGCCTACAATAATAGAAAACTTTATGCTCTTAAATGATAACGACGAGGCAATAGTTTCTGTCACACATGATTTGATTAAGAAATATGAATATCATTTCTCATTTCTGATGATCAAATCCTTCTTCGTACTAGTACCACTTGTAACTTGTGTACGAGATGTTAATTTATATTTACTTTCAATGAAATTAATGCGTAAATTAAATCATGTTACTTTGTTTGGAACTTCATGAGTGTGGATGTGGGTGAGTGAGAAGAAGACCCACACCCTTCATCCGTTTTTGACGTTTTAGTCAAAAATCTATCTTCTTTCTAATCCATGAATAGTACAAAATCAGTTTTATCGTTCTTGTATGTCAGTCGTACTCACACAACAAATTTACATTAGTGCAACATCCACCTATTTTTCAGTCAAAAACTGCAACAGGAAAAGTCATACTTTTTGATTGAATGTGACCCTCTCGTTTGGGGAAATTTCAAATGATTTCAATCTTCAACTATTACAAGTGTAAGATGATAAAGGGTCTAGGAATAAGTCTGCTTAATATTGAGAAAAGCGTCACATCAAAACTGTCTACCTTATCTTGATACTAAAATATTTAATTTAAAAGGATCAGATAAAGGATATGATAAACGTTTTATTTCAATGAGATAAAGCAAGTGATCAACTAACAATAATGAATAACGAAGATGATTTAACGAATAATGAAAAATGAAAGAATGAAAAAAAAAGAGAAAAAAACAAGGTCATACGTAGATTACGAAAAAAGGAAAATAAAAAACGCAATAGGAAAAGGAATGACGCAAAAGCAGAAGGTCATCATGTTCCCATGATGATCAACAAGATAGCAGGACAAGACACATCAAAGAGAAAAGGAAAGAAACTTCATGTACAATAGAAATGAGTTAGAGTATGAGTGCCGGTGTTATCTTTCTCACATGGTTATGTGTCCACACACAATTTGAGAATGATGAACGTATTTTTGTGCCAGTACAAAGAAATAAAAGCATGAGACAGTATGATTACTAAAACAAATATGAGTGTAGCATTTCGATAAAATAGAGAAATAAAAATGTTAACTAAAAGAAAACTCAGTCTGCAAAAGACTATTGATTTATAAGACAAGAATAAAAGAAGAATATTGCAATGGTTTAACTTCGCAGTGAAAAAGATAGACAATTGATTTGAATTTAGACTAAACACATAAAGTAGAATGTTGCAACGCACGATTGTAAAGATTTTTGTCGAAGTCAATGTCGAAGGTACATGAGTAAAACTATCAAGTATTTTTACTCTTGCATAATGGCAACTTTATTCTTCACATATCAAGTAATGAACTAAAATACACTACTTTATAGCTTTATAAATAAGTTTCGAAAGAAACAAATCATCAGAGAGATGTTCACAGTAAGATGTAGCACAAAGAAGTATATATGGTAGTCCAAAACATTTTCAGAGTTTCTTGGAGTCGAGATTGAAGTTGAATTTCAAAGTCAAGGAGTTTGATTCTCCATGGTCCTTATTTAATAACTTACTATTATGAGTTACTTTTCGAACACATCAAGTAAATCGATATTGATCGATTTGACGCTTATTACTCAAATTTTAGAAAAAAATAACAAATTCGCTTTTGATATAGCAACGATTTATAAAAGTAATAAAGGCATAAGAAATAAGCCACTTATAGAACGAATGTTCTAAATAACAACTAATGCGAGAAAACAGAGAACATTATCCAAGTCAAATATGAAAATATAAGTAGTTGTTCTGAAATGATAGCATTGATTTTTCCTAAATTTTTAGATTCCGTCTTCTCCTGTTGCATCATTTACTCGACTACAATTTCATAGCAACTTGCTGATGATCATCCGTCTAAATCCTACAATTACTGTCATAGTAATAACATAATATTTGAGCAACTCTAATTACAGTACATGTCAGTTGACATCAAACGTAAGTAGGCAAGGATAAAGAGAAAATATGCAAAAAAACAATGGTTATTTAGAGATGACGAAAGAGACCTTACTGAATAACATAATATGATAGAAAAGAGAACAAAATATAAGATACGACGCTTTCATATGAAAAAAAAGCAGGATACTATTTATTGATTTTTCGCTATGTTCAAATATTCAATAGTAGTAAGAAATGCAATCTTAATCCGTTTATCTTGTTTCTTATTTAGTTTTTTTTCTGTGCTACACAATGACTTGTATTAAATATAACTAGATGATAAATGTATTTCGATATAGCATGTAAGTACCATTTTTTGTTGATAGGTTTACGAATAATAGAAAATAATATAGAAACATTTCTGCTCAAAAATTTCTTGTTATTAAATTCTTTTTAAAAATCTTTAACTTTAATTAATTTTCAAAAATAAAATTATCAAAAAGTAGAAAAATCTAAAATTAATATATCATAAACTATTAATATAATCATATGTCAAACAATTTTTCTCGAATTTTTCATATTAAACAAGTAGTTCAGTTATGCTTTAATCATTATCAATCTACTTAAATGAATATTTTTTTTCATGATTCATTAAAGCTAGAAATGACCGTTAAAATAACACAAAAAAGGGCGAAATATTGGTTTTTTATATTTGTAAAAAAAAATATATTCAAATTAATCTTTATTAAAAAAAAGAGATACATCACATGTAATAAAAATATATTCTCAGTTGTTTTTTTAATATTCTCATTCATTTTGTAAGAAGATTAAATCTTTTTTTTTTTTCGTGAAAATACTGTTCTAATTCTATTTCATTTTAGTTTTGAATATTCAATTTTTGATAAACATATTGTCTACATTATATATTCAACAATCATATTGTGCATATCTTTCATATATGTACTTTTCGGCTATTTTACTATCATGTCTCATGTACAGCAGCAACATGTGGCAAGCATATTAATTATCATAGAAAAGAAGAATCAATGCATAAGAGTAAAGTACAACTTGTCAACTTGTTTTTGATACTTTCTACATCATCTTGACAATTATAATGTTAATAGGTTACTATAGC
>CAJNOP010001556.1:15484-28344 GCA_905250075.1 Rotaria sp. Silwood1 | reverse complement strand
GTATTGTATTGTTGAATAAATTTGGAATCAATGAAAACGGTCGTTAATTTTGCATCAACCCAATAATTGAGTGAACCATGTCAAATACACATAGAGTTTTAGAGAAACTGATTCTGTGGAGATTATTTGTGGTGGGAATTTCGAACAAATGATCTATTAGGCTCAACACCTTGTTCATCATAGGTTTTGATGATTCAGCTCTTAACAGATTTTTTGCACGAAGGTTCTTTTGTCTGTCTTTTTTTACTATCAATCTAAATTCAGTATTTTCAGCAGTAAAAAGCACGATATACTATGATAAATCTCTTAATAATCAATAGATATTACAAACAGGGCCGTCGCGAAGGGTTAAAGATTGGGGGGGGGGGGGGGGGAAAATTTTTTGAATATTTGTCAAAAACTTTTATAAATTATCGGGATTTTGAAAAAAATTTTGGAAATTTTTCGAAAATTTTCGAAGATTTTTGGAAATTTTTGAAGATTTTTGAAGAATTTTTGAAAATGCTTCGAAAATTCTTCTGAAATTTTTGAGAATTTAATAAGAATTTTTAAAAACCATCAAGCAAAAAAAACAAAATTTCCGAAGATTGGGGGGGTGTGGCGCCCCGTCCCACCCCCTTCCGGTCGCGACAGCCCTGATTACAAAAATGAAGTTCTGAACGAGAAGGTGTGTAACTACATTGAATTTTGATAGACGCGGATTTTCCTTGAACGTCTGTTGGAAAATTGATTACTCATATGAGTTTCCTCTAAATATAGAACCAAATAACTACGACATCAGAACTGAAAACCTGATCAGGTGAGACAAGAGCCGATGGAAATCGGAACTACCTGAGATAAGAATACGTTCTGAAATGTACTTAAAAATATAGAAAGTTGATAAAATTTATTTGAGCTACCAACTTCTTCTTGATCAACATATATAAGAATGAAGAATTCCTTAACTCAGAGAAATCTTATAATATTATTATTCTATATTTGCCGAGAATGGAATGAGATAGCATCGAGATTCAGAATATGTCTGAGAGTTTAGATCAAGATCGGCACAGGAGGAAAAATAGTAGTTGTGTATATTTGCTTTCTACTAATTACGCTTTTTAAACTTTCTCAAGTACAGTTAGGTATAGGTATTTCCTTTATTTCCACTCACACATTCACACCCTTTATTTTTATTTGTACTGTTATGAAAAGCATAAAACTTATTTGATAATATAGAGGGAAAAAAGTACTTGAACAGATTAAAGATCTTAGTACTATTCTTGCAAAATATTCTGGACAACTCATCATTTTTTATATGAACTAGCTTTATATATTTATATAATTTCTTATAGTAAAATAAGAACTTTTCTTTATTATATCATTTGTCAGAATTGACTGATCTCTCTTATTCTAAGGAATAAATCTATTTATATTCACCATTGTTTTGCACACACACACACATCAAACCTTTAATATTTGTTATTCAAATTTCCTTTGCATCAATGAATTCTCTATTTAATACGGATATAAAATCGTTACATAATCAATTAATATGTCAAAGCAAATGAGTATATCTATGAGAAAGAAATTGTATATGATATATTCATTGTGTACACAAGTAAGAGGAAACTAAAATAAATGATTAAATATAATCAATTTAAACAAATGATGTTATCGTTTTTTTGTGATTCACAATTCGCTATGAACGATTTTTGTCGAAAGGAAAAGTCTGAAAAGATAATTCATGTTAGAATAGACGTTTATAAATCATTATTAATAATCGAACTATATTGAATTAGTCATTTCGCAAACAACTACTCATTAATAAAAATTCATTAAACAGCTATGAAAGACAATAAACATATCAGTTTCTTGTATGATTTATTAGTCTATCATCAGCATATGCATCAAATAATTGAAATTCTCTTGAAATATTTAAGAATTTTATCATATAATTAATTATCATTGATAGAAGTTGACTTTCTTCTTATCACTAAAAGTCATAACATTAATTCTTCAAGATTTAACATTCGATAAAGCAATAGAACCATCTATGAATAGAGTTCATTTTTGAGCAACATTAATTAAACGAATGAAAATCATAAATCCGTTAACAATGTAGAAATATTCCATTTCTATTATTTTCCAAAATATCATTAGTTGCATTTTTTTGTATTTTGTAATCTATTTAATGTACTTTGCGAATCCAAATTAATTGTAACTGCTGTTCTCACTCAGAAATACTTCAGTAAATAATATTAGAAGAAAAAAAAACACACTTTCTCGCTGCAGAAAATTAAGTTTGAATTGATCAATATTTCTTTCTGAAATTCACTATATATGAAATGAGTTTGAAAAAATTTTAGCATATCAGTATTTTTCTTTATTAAAGTAAGTCTAATTCATATTAATAACAAACTATTTTGATGAAACGAAATATTTTTTCTCATTTTTGAAACTCGATCGATGGATAAGAGTTTGAACGATAAAGAATAACAGTTTGTAAAGATGTCAAATGATGAATGATGTGGGTGTAGGTGTGGGTGTGGGTGGGTGTGTGGGTGTGGATGTGTGGGTGTGGGTGTGTGGGTGTGGGTATGGGTGTGTGGGTGTGGGTATGGGTGTGGGTGTGGGTGGGTGTGTGGGTGTGGATGTGTGGGTGTGGGTGTGTGGGTGTGGGTATGGGTGTGGGTGTGGGTGTGGTGATGCACTGGTGTCAACATCCACACCCACACCCACACACCCACATCCACGTCCACACCCACACCCCACACACACCCACACCCACACCCACACACCCACATCCACACCCACACCCACATCCACACCCACACCCCACACACACCCACACCCACCCACACCCTCAAGGTAGCAAACCAAACGCTTAGATGAATTGTAATTACCTGCTGTGATTTGTATTTTCTTTTTTTGTATCATCTGTATTCAAGTTATAATGTCTTCAGCTTATACGTTCTGCTTACGCTCATAATTAGTATGAAAAACCTACATACATTCATGATTCCAAGCTTTCTTGCTTTATTTATAGACATTTTATTGAACTTTTCGCATATTATGAAGAGACTGCAATAATGAAGTTCTGTCTGAAAATTTTCTCAATAGTAAATGTACTAGTATTGATTATAGCCTGAAAGTATCATCTCAAAATTGATATTTCTCATCCGAGGGAATACGGCTTAATGAAACATGACTTTTTCATAAAAACTCTAAAAATAGGCAATTTTTTAGATATTTTATATCTTTAGAAAGATCATTATCGCCGTCGTATGAAGCTAGAATATGGGATTCATATAAATTTTCTTCTTTGATTAAACTAGCTAATTTGAAAATTACATTAGGTGAAAGATCTTTCATAGATTACAGTTGTTTTTGACCATAATCGAACATCAGAGTAAGAAACTTTCTACTATCTGCATTTCGAACCGAAATTATTTCTTTTATTTTTATGCAGCATAGTTTTTGTTTGGATTGATGCTATTTGCTCATTATTTTTTCAGTTTTTTTTTCAGTTCAAAATTTCTATTATTCTAATCAGGGTGTGGGTGTGAGTGTGGGTGGGTGTAGGTAACTCCTGTATACCTAACCACACCGCTCCCCACACCCACATCCTCACCCACGCCCAAATAGTTTAGACGAGTCTGCAGTCAATGATCTGTGAGTGTTTCACAGTAGTCAGAAGAATTCAGGATTCCCGTCACAATCATCTTGGTTTATTGTGCGCACTAGAAATTCTTCAAATGAATTGGTGATTTTTGATATTGAATTGAATTAAATGCTAAGCGTTATTAATATGAAGAACAAAAGATTTCAAAGGTAGATGGAATTTTACAAAGAAAAAATTCTTGCTATTTGACAAGACATGGAAATGTCAGTTTTTTTGAATTTTTAAGAAGTATTATGATGCAAAGTTCGCTCTAGTAGAAAAGACAAGTTCTTAATTGTGTAGAAAATTTTCGATTAATAAATGAGTATGTGTTATCATCGACACATGTTTTTCAAATAATATGTTCTTTACAATAATTGAGTTCACAATAATATGAAAAGTATGGGTTAATAAATAAGTATAAGGTTTAGTAGAATTTTTGATCATCATATTGATAGAAATATATATAAATAAATTAAAACAAAACGCGTCAATACTCTGACGAAGCTGAACAGATCTCACAAAGGCTAAAAGTCAACTTAAAATACTTAGGGCATACCAAAAGTACTGGCAGTGACACTTTAATACCCTATAGTAGACTTTAAGAAACTTTCTTTCTATATAGTCTGATAGAGAAAAAAAATGCTCTATCTTTCTATACTATTTGATCGTACTTCAGCTAATCTCATAATATTAAATTATCCATAAAACCTATTTCGGCTGATTATGTGCTGGTTGTACTAGATTACAACGTGTGAGAACAGACTAGTTTTCAATCCCTCCAGCCATTGTATGAACAACCAAAATATACCATAAGATGCAGCGTGAAAAGCACTACAATTTACATAAGGCCATTTATTTTATAGCTGCACTTTTTGCTTTCAAAATCGATAAAGTTTTGAGGGATCAAATTTTCGGTATTGAGAAAATTGGTCGCATAGAATTTTCCTTTTTTTGAAAACAATTACAATAAGCTTTACTGTGTAGATTGTAGAGCTTTTCACGCTGCATCTTGTGGAATATTTTGTTTTTCTTTTGGTAAAGCATATCAGGTGATAAACAATGAAATAACAAAAATGAATTCGTTGTGTATCGAAAACATTGTCTTTTTCGCATCTTCACAATTTGATTGCTCCAAATTTTGTCGATTTCGAAAACAAAAATTGTAGCTATAAAATAAGTGGTCGTATGCAAATTGTAGAGCTTTTCACGCTGCATCTTATAGTATATTTTCGTTATTAATACAACTAGTAAGCAATCGAAAACTGCAATGCAAAACTTACAACCAGCATATAACCAGCCGAAATTGGTTTTATAGATAATTTAATACTATGAGATTAGTTGAAGTACGATCAAATAGTATAGAAAGATGGAGCATTTTTTTCTCTATCAGACTATATAGAAAGAAAGTTTCTTAAAGCCTACTATAGGGTATTAAAGTGTCACTGCCAGTACTTTTGGTATGCCCTAAGTACTTTAAAAGCGAAAGATGAAATTTCTCAATCCACATTTCTAATCTGTTATTTCTTAACATCACTTTTCATTCATTCACTAATATGACTTCTTCCAGTTTCAAAATCGCAATACGTTGTTTACATTAAAAGAAACGAGAGAAAAGGTACTCGAAAATACCATTGATTCTGTTCCAAAGATGATTTAGAGAACTTTTTCAATACTTGAACGTGTTTCAGACGACCACATAAAGAACTTGGTTGTATCAACAAAAACTGCTTATGCGAAAACGTCTGTTATCCATGAATATCAATTAGAAAGAATTCTTTTTGTTTGCCTAATTGATTTTTCAGGTTCATCAAGGCTCTATTCGATAGTGTATTTGATTTGATCATAACCACTAAAATTTTGAACAAATGCTAAGAGAAAAGTACAGTTTTCAAAAGGCTCGCTCGGTTTGATTGTTCTGTTTAAGTCAAACTCTTCTTAATTAGAAAACATCATCTCAATAAACACAATGCAAATATCTTTGTAACAAGGGGAGAAGAATGTGCACAACAAGTCTTGAGAAGATTTTCTGAAGCATTACCATCTGCCGATATATTTGACGAGCGATGTGCTACGTGCCATTGCATGAGATCTCAGTCGAAAGTCCAATTTCATCGTTTGCTCTCGATATGTCAATCACACAAATTGACAACAGAGAACAGTCGAGAACGATTGAAAGAGTGTATTACATTTGAGTGTTTCATTTGTGACATGTTCAAATCGAGGGGAACTGAATGAAATGCATTCCGAGCTCCCTATTCGCAACGCATTCGTTTGTTCGGAGCATTTTCCAGAACGTGTGTTCCATGAAATGCATTTCTGTTCTGTTCAATTTGACTTGGGTTTCTCAAAGAAAAACATTTATTCATCGCAGTTTGAATATGATAATCGAAATGATCAATATTCATTTTCACTGTAAAAAAACACAAATTATAGAATGCATAGAAAATAATAGCGACACATTAGATTTCAAATAGGTACAACACAAGAACAGAGACAAATGCAAAAATAATCTTTTCAGTGTTGTCTAAATGAATCGATCTAGCCGCATCCTTTGGCGTAGTTGGCATTGACGATGCTGATGTTGTTGTTGTTGTTGTTGTTGTTGTTGTTGGCATTGTTGTTGATGTTGTCGACAATCGTGTAGTCGTGGTTGTTAGTGGAACCGGGATATCAAAGGGTAAGATATAGCTATCGTCAATCTTTTTACCGATAAGTTTCGCAATAAACATTAAACCGCATCCCGGGTTATTGCACGTATAGGACAGCTCTTGATACTTCGAATTGTCTTGATTAACTTGGACCCAGTCAAGGAGCGGTTGTTCTGTCGAATTTGCACATAAACTTATAAAAAAATCCTTTGTATAGTCGGGCCAGACCTGCAAGGCTACTGTGCAGAATCCTTGACCAGAACAATTTTGATTAGCTGGGCAAGTCTCATGGGGTCGGAGATCACTTGAATTAAATAGAGCCTTCGCTAGGTCTCTTCTCAAAACCTGCACTTGATTCTGAACTTTAAACCAATCGCCACGCAATGCTTGTTCAACAAAGTCTTGATCACAGTTATCTTCTTTGGTACAATCGAGCTCAAGTCTTACATTCGATGTTTCATTGTAAAGGGAGAAGACAGTGTGCATCAAGTAAGTAAGATTTCTTGGAGGTGTTTGAGCATTAAGGTGTCCAACAATCAAGCCAGAAACGTAATCTATTGTTAATTCAACTCGACAACTTTGCTCACTATTAGAAATATTGACAACGCTGCAATTTGGAAAAACGACATCTTCGATCTTAGTGAAGAAATCGCAATTAGTAGCACAAATGAGACCATCGACAAGTCGAGTCGATGTTGATAACAACACAAACAAGACAAAGATGCAACGCATGCTCGGAAAAATGTAAAAGTGTCCTTTAGATTCCTTTTTTTCTGCTTTGTTGTGTGTTTTTCTTATTTATAGGCGAAATGCGTAGAATAGTTCTCATTATCTCTTACCATTTTTTTTGTTGTGCTTCTCAACAACAAACGCAATAGGACGCAATGAAATCGTTCGTAAGCCCACGAGTTAATTGTTTTTATGCGACGTTTATTTCATATAGATAGGTATCCACGTAGAAGAACAGAAAAGATACTCCGCTACTACTGAAGACGTACGAAGAGTGTCACTCTCTTATCACCACGTGTTGGCGGTTTTCAGTGTTAGTTCAATTATTTTATTTTCAAAAGATTTTCACAATATTGTGAATGAATCTTCTCTTTTAAAGGAGAATAGAGCAGCAAACGGAATTCACAATGGAACAAAAGACTAGCGTCAGAAAAACTTCAGACTGACGAGCAATTTTTCATGAATTAAATATCATGTGAGTCATTAAGCAATCACCTTCAAATACATCGCAATGATAAACTTCAATCGGCTAATGGAGTTTATTTGAAATAATAAATCTCGATCTCAGGCCACATGACATGCAAGAAGAGCAACTAAATCTTTTTGAATTCTACAAGAAACTATCGTTCGAGTGCACGAAAAACAATTAAATTTCAGGAAATAAAGAAAGAGCTTGTAGATCGAAACGAGATTACTGAAATGTTATTTTTAGTTTTTCTGCTTCATCTTTAAACCAAGATGAAAAACATTCATAATCATTCACTGAATATAATATCTATATGATACACATATGGTTAAAAAGTCGATTGAAATAAGAATTTTATTCATTCTACTGTGTCTGAAAAAGGCGCCGAAATGTTACATAATTAGATAAATTAAATAAATAAAGGACGAGTAATCGATAAATTTACATAAACCTTTGATTTAATACAAATCATTATTTCTAACGACACTAACAAATAACCATCATTAATTTATTGCCTGTCCGATACTAAATTTTTCTACTCGATGATTGTATTCATCAATGACATAGAGATTACCGTGCCGATCGAACGATAAACCGACGGGTGTGGGTGGGTGTGGGGTGTGGGGTGTGGGTGAGGTGGGTGTCGGTGTGGATGAGGTGGGTGTCGGTGTGGGTGAGGTGGGTGTCGGTGTGGGTGTGGGTGTAGGATGTGGGTGTGGGTGTGGCTATGGCTGTGGGTGGGTGTGGGTGTGGGTGTGTGTGAGGTGGGTGTCTGTGTGGGTGTGAGGTGTGCAGCAGTCTATTAATTAAGACTTATGTCGAGAAAATTTGCTCGATAAACTATCTGATAATGAAATTTACATCAATGTTGATTGAGTCGTGAAATTTCTTCCTGTCAAAAGTTTGGAACCACAGTCGGAATTTTCTGTAAATGAGATATTAGTTGGCATATTACCAAGGGGAACCAGCAGAGACTTCAGCCGTGAAGTCTCATGAAGTCTTGTAAGTCTTTTGAAGTCTTCTGAAGTCTTTTGAAGTCTTTTGAAGTCTTATGAATTATCATAAATTCTCATAAAGTCTCTGAAGTCTTTGAAGTCTCTTGAAATCTCATGAAGTCTCATGAAGTCTCATGAAGTCTCTTGAAGTCACTTGAAGTCTCTTGAAGTCTTTTGAAGTCTTTTGAAGTCTCATGAATTCTTTTGAAAGTTTTGAAATACATGTAGTGCATGAAAACTCATAAGAAACCAATGAAATTGTCTTGTTTTCGACGATTTTATTTTAGCAGAAAGGTGAACTATTTATTGTTTTTTTTCAATGTGCTGGAAAAAATTCAAGCTTGTTTGGTCTTAGTAAACGTAATAGTTAAAAACTGAATCTTTTTGAATGAAGTGTTTTATTTTTATAAGAAATGTTTTATCTATCCAAATCAATCTGATGAAGAATTTTAATCCTTTTTGTTTGTTTTTATCACTCGTGATAATCTATCAGCCGATAAACGGCTAGCTTTGTCAGTTAATAACCAACAAGCCGTTTGCTTGTGCATAAATTTAGTCTTGTTATTTATTTGCACTTGAAAATAGGAATTTTTCATTGCTGGATTGATCGAATCAAATATACGCATACCAGTAAAATTTATTTTCTCAGTTTTAATTTCATCAACACTTTGTGTCGTTGCCGCATCTTTATCTTCTTCATCTACATTGATTAGATCACTATTAAATTCATTACTTTCCATTGTTTCATCATCATAATCAGGTTCAGAATCTGATGAAGAATCTGCATCCGTTGCCGAATAAGTATCCGAATTAATGTTGAATCTAATACTATCAAATATATTTTTACTTAAACCATTAAGTACACAAGCATTGCATTTCTTTAATGAAGGCAATATATTCAAATTACTAACTAGTTCTTTTGCACGATTAAATGCAGCTAAAATAATAGTTTCACCATTATTTAATCCTCGTTGCTAAGGGCTGTAATGGGGGGGGGGGGGGGGGGGGGGGGGGGGGGGGGTATTTCTGTAATGTTCTCTTTCTCCGTTGCTAAGTGTCTATAATGGGGTGAGGGAGAGAGAGCCATCAAACCTCGAACTGAAAACGTACACTCACTAATTTCTTCGAAAATATACGTGAATTCCACAAAACAGACTTTTGGGAGCAATCAATTTTCAATATTATTCCTGTTCGTGGTTCTCGGAAGACACTAGTTACTCTGTTATGAATAAGAGTGTCAATTTATATTTACTTTCCATTTAATTTACGCGTAAATTAAATGATAAATAATTTATATTTATTATAAAGTAAACGGTAAATGACACCCCTACTATTTGATAAGTTTTCTTTTTTTGCATGTTATAGAGGTTTCATGTAATTTCTATAAGATCTTTTGATACGCATGGAATCTGCCTCTTGAAGTCCTATGAAGTCTTGTGAAGTCTTGTGAAGTCTTGTGAAGTTTTGTGAAGTCTTGTGAAGTTTTATAAAGTCTTGTGAAGTCTTATGAAGTCTGATGAAGTCTTATAAAGTCTCAAGAAGTTCTACAAAGTCTCTGAAGTCTCATGAAATCCGTGAAGTCTCATGAAGTCCCTGAAGTCTCACGAAGTCTGTGAAGTCTAACGAAGTCTTTGAAAGTTTTTTGAAGTCCCATGAAGTCCCATGAAGTCATACGAAGTCTTATGAAGTCTTGCGAAGTCATTTGAAGTCCTATAAAGTCTTCAGAAGTCTTTAGAAGTCTTTCGAAGTCTTGTGAAAAGATGAAGTCACAGCGGGTGAAGTCTGTTGAAGTCTTTTGAAGTCTTGAAGTCTTGAAGTCCGCTGTTTCCCCCTTGCATATTACTGTTGTAATGAAGAATGATGCTGGCGTTGAAAATGAGAACAACACTTGGTGAAGACAGCGATGTCTTTAATGATAGCCAACAAATAAATGAACAGGAAATGGCTGATCTGTCTGAAGAAAACAACAATGATACTAATGTCAGCGATAAGAAAGAAAAGTGTTCTTTCAAGTACAAAGTTTTGTATATGCTTTTGATCAGTGCACACATGACAGCCAGGCAGTCGTTACCATCTTCAGTGACGTTTTATGCCGTGTCAAAGAAACCGATCCACAAAAAAAAATGCATTTATACAATTAGATAACGCAGGTTGTTATCATTCGACGAACATACTTGTGTCAGACAAGAATATATTGGAGAATACAGGCATCGCAATCGCACGATTTGATTTTTGTGATCCACAGGGTACCAAGAGTCCGTGCGATTGTTATTGTAATAAAAATATGTTACCAATAATAATAATAGAAATAATAATAGTAGAAATCACAAAATTCTTGGCCTTGTCCTGGTTCCTTGTGATTTCAACACACTTTCGTTACTTATTGCTATCACTTGCTCTTCTATTTAAACAACACTACTCTTCTTTAATATGCAAAGTTATACACCACTATGTATTACACTCATACGTGTATATATCGTTGGTTGATCTTACTCTCACCACTTACTATCATCAACTGAATATATTCTTCACTCTTCTCTTTTTCTGCTTTGACCGTAACCTTCTCATGAAAAAAGAACAATGTGAATATATACAGGATGTAATATAAAGATTGCACAAGCGTTGACAACGAACAATGTATAACAGAACAATAACAATCGTAATGAAGAAGTGTTGAACATTATGAGTAGTACTGTGTATAAATATGAGGATGACATCATGCTACAGTGATATAAAATAAGAGTGATACAGCTCAATGACGACAAGGGATATAATGTAAAGATGATGTGAAATAAGAGTAATACAACGTAAGGGTGATATAAAGTAAAAGTGATAAAATGTAAGAATGGCGCAAAATACAAATGATAAAATATTATATCAGTGCATCTCTTGGCAAAGTTATGCTGCCGTTCTTGAGGGTGTGGGTGTGGGTGTGTGGATGTGGGTGTGGATGGGGTGTGAGTGGGTGTGGAGTGTGGGTGTGAATGTATGGTGTGGATGTGAGATAAAAGTAGATATACCGACATCCCACATCCACACCCACCCCGACACTCCACATCCACACCCAGGAAAAACACAATTTGTTCACGCATTCTTGTGCTGGAGAATTCGGATTGTGGAGATATGGAGTGCGTGAGTCTTCTCTTCACTGATACCCATACCCCACACCCAGGGCCCGTGCGAAGGATCAAATATTAGGGGGGTGTTTGGCAGATTGGGGGAGGGGGTGTAAGAGAGTATTTTTAGAAAAATCTTGCAGAAAAATCATAAAATGTGGACAAAATCTGCTCTTGTGGCCGGATAAAACTGAAAAATTTTTATTTTTCGGTGGGTGTACACCCCCTAAACCCCCCCGCTCGTGCGGGGCCTGCCCACATCCTCAGCATTGGAATACAAAATTTTAAACAAATTCAAATCTCTAATGGAAAACTTAAATTCTTGAAATTTTCATTTTTTCACAAAACAGTCAGTCTTTTTACTCGACAAAATCCTCTAGTTCTCTTCAAATTTAATCACACCGCAAAAAAAATGACTCTAATTCTTCACAATCAGTCGATTGAGAATGTTTCGCTTAATAAATGCAGAGCTGGGCAACTCAATTCAAAAAACGACCAACTCAACTCAATTCAATTCAATTCATGAGCCTAGTTGAATTGAGTTGACAAAAATTTTTCAGGATCTACTAGTTGAATTGAATTGAGTTGAAACACTTGCCAAAGATACACTAATTGCTCTGAATTGAATTGGACAAAACTTTTAAACATCTATGAATTGAATTGAATAAAGTCAGGGAAAAAATCTTAATCAAGGAATTGAATTGAATTGAGTTGAAAAAAGATATTCTGAGATCACTGAATTGAATTGAGTTGAATTGAATATCTTTTTTTGGAGATGAGTGAATTGAATTGAATTGAATTGAAAAAAATCTCGAGGTCACTGAATTGAATTGAGTTGAATTGAAGCATTTTTCCCGAGATTTGCGAATTCATTTCAATTCAATTCAACTCAAAGATATTTCTGAAACTTGCTGTATGATCAATTTACGCATTAAAACTAATGAAAGATCAAGGTATGACGATGATCTATTTTTGGAATTTTTCTTCCGAGCCTCTATTTCAACATAGCTGCATTATACTCGCATTTTGATGTACATTTCTGATGCACTTGTGTCAACTTATCACTATTTTCTTTTCTTTTCTGATGATTGCGTATAATTTAAGCACATAAGCTCTCAACGTACCGGTTTGTTTTCCTATTCTTTCAAGTGATAGATACAATGCCTATTTATCCTTGTCTTATAGGGCAACATCATGCAAATCATTTATTTGTTGCCTGGTATGTTATCTATTGGGAACGCATACCTCTTATACTATATTCCT
>CAJNOP010001556.1:0-15384 GCA_905250075.1 Rotaria sp. Silwood1 | reverse complement strand
TTTATTTCTTGATCGCACAAGTTTGAGACTCGATACTCGTCATGATGTGAAATTAGCGATTTCCCATTGTTTGAGTGGCAATCGTGAATAATGATTTTGTTTCACCGAAAATAGATATTGAATATTAATTTTAACACATGGTTTTTCGTCAATGCTTAGTCCGAGCATGATTCAAGTAGATTTCTTGTTTCGTGAGTGTCTAAAAGCTCACGATGACATCAGAATACAACTAAAGCTACATGTATAACGTGTCGTGATACTTCGAGTTCCATAATCTGTAAGGATTCTTTTTTTTCACCATTAGATCACGAGCCAAACTATTTAACTTAAAAAAAACAAAGATATGATATTTACAGTCTTGTACAAAAATTTATTCGTTGCTTTTTACTATCACGTGGCTATTGCACAACTCTGTTGAAAGAAAAAAATTGCGTTCTACTCGTTGTCATCATCGAATTACTATCACTCACATATTCTCTTCGAGTTGACGTAAGAAAAAAAATACAAACGACATCGCCTTTTTTTTCTTGTTTTATTTAATAAACAGAAAGCAATAACGTGTACGCTGATTCATTTCGTATTTTTTTCGCAAGTAAGTTCAAATCAAAATATTGAGAGTTGAGAAGTTGGTCACACAGGTTTCGTGTAGCGCGAGAAACACACGTCGTTGTAGCTGAGAAAATATTTTAAAATGATATTGAATAGCTTATAAAACATATAGTCGAATCTGTAGGTTAGAGATATTATGAATTGATAAATTCTTAAGGAAATAATTGAACACAATTCCAATCAAAAATTTATATGGCAATATAAATTTTTGTCATCATGAACTATTTTTTTTCATCGAGATCAATACATTCACTGTATTACTTCAATCTATTCTTCTTTTGCAATATTTATTTAAAAAGAATCTTTCTCGTATTATCTTGGTAGAAATGACTACATCAAAAGGTTGTTCCAAATGCGAGAAAGAAACAGGTGCTTACTTTTGTACTGGATGTGAAGCATATTTTTGCAAGAAAGACTATCAACATCATAGGGAAAAGATGACTGGTGAATTAGATCGATTGATTAGCGATCGCAACGACCTTCAAGATCAAGTCAACAATGCAATTCAAGATCAGGAATCTAATAGTTCGTTGCTCAAACGAATCGATGAAATCAAGGTTCAACTCATGAAATTTTCTCAAGAGCTCATTCGACTAAAAGAAAACGAAAATTTTGTTGAATATGACTTAAAACGACTTGAACAAACACTTCATCAACTCAAACAAGAGTTGGAACGAATGACTCAAGCATCTGACGTCGAGCTGCCTACGAAGCAAAGTAATCAAATTCCGTGGGATACTCTTATCTATGGTGAAGAGAAATCTGTTCACATGAGAGAACAAGAGTGCCAACAAGAAGTTAACAGTAAGTTTATCAGCTGATTACTTTTTCTTTTTGAAGATACCCAGTTTTCTGATTTGTTTCACATTTGAAACCCTATAATCAGATTGACAATTCGTTAGTGTTAAGCTATTGTTTCATAATCAAAACGTGTTTGTCTTTAACGAGAGAATCTCTGGAGTTTATGAATTGCTTTTGAGATGAGACCTCCTTCTTCATCTCAGAAGCGATTTGTAATGGTAAGAGATTCTCTCGTGAGTGATCACTTGCACAACGACGTAATCTTATAATAAAATTTGAATCTCCTTTTTCTGAACTACTTAGTAAACAGGCTTGTTTTCTACTATTCATTTAGAACAAGAGCAAACTCGAACATCTTCTTATCGAAGAAAACTGGTTTGTAAAGGTTATAGTTGTTCAACGTGTGGTAACTGTTGTGACTGGTATTATTGTAATAATTATTATGCTAAACGCAACGGTGCTACTTGCAATCGTGATTATGTTTCTAATTTTTTTCTTGATGACGCTCTTTCTTCTATTTATGATGATACTCTTTATAGTGATAATGATTCTCTTTATCATGGTATGAATATGATATGTAAATGTCAACAAAACAATTAAGAAAATTTTTTGCAATCAGAATTTTGTTTTTATTTTCTCAATTAGAGGTGAACATTAGTGTATTTTTGAGAGTAGGTGTGAGGGTGTATTGATGAATTTTAATCAAAGGAAAGGAAAAAATAGTGGGAAAGTGTATGCATGATGAAAATAACTCGAAGTCAGTTTAGTGTTGTTGTGGTATAGTTGTCTTTTCGGATGTTGATCAGAAACAAAACAGAGATTCTGAGGGTGTGGGTGTAAGTTATTCTTCTTCAATAGCACATACCCTCATTGATATTCATGTTATAAAATCATGTTTAATCTCACATAAAAGATAGACAACATAATCATAAGAATTACAAATCGTTTTCAAACTCATGTTTATCATGTTTATTCTAAAAAGATTTTATGTTATTTATTATTTAATCAATAATAAAACAGATAACACACGATTAATACTTGTTTTACTGTAGGATGATAATGCAGTCAACTCTATCCAATTAATTTTTTTTATCTTAAATTTGAACGATAAATATTTTTTTTTGACTGGGCTTTATTTTATTACGCGTCTATTGACGCTTACAATAACATGATAGACAACTAGAAAGAAAAGACAAAAATGGATCATGAGAATGAAAAAACATAGCAACAGTAATAAAAAAAAAAGGAGAGTATATGAAATATGACAACTAAATAAGTAGAAATGAGATCATATGGTAACTTGAAAGATAAACCAAATGAACTATATCTATTTTATTTTGTTTTGTTTAAATGAGATTTTTTCTTTAAAATCAGAACTTTTTTTTGGAAGATGAAAGAAAAAATAGTTTTTTCGAATAATTTATTTTACATTAAAAAATTAATGAATCTTCTTCACCACTATCACATTTATTGATTATCATCGTCTGAAGTATCAGACTTCGGAGTTGCAGCTAGAATAAAAAACGTTCGAAGATGTGATTTACGTGTCAGGTCAACAATTCCGTTTTTATCCAATGCTGTTGGACATCAATAGAATGAACATAAAAGCAAACAAGAAGAAGAAAGGTACATGTAAGTTAACTAAGAAAATGGCATATTTCTATCACATGATGAGACTCACATTCACACCTTGACAATTCTCAAATGAAATAGTTTGATGACGAAGACCAATTGTTATCTGGTCCAAATTAGTAGCAATTCTTATTCCTTTTGATGAGATTCATGAAGAATTGGATAAACTCAAGGATGACGATATATTTGACAAACTATGACCAGAGTATCGTGTTGATTTGATAGTGAGTGATCGTGAGATTGTGAAGTTCATTGTATACCACAATTATGGGGAACGTGGACTCTACTGGCCAGAAATTCGTGCCATTTATACAAACATAAGAGTGGAAGTTTTCAAGTGCCATTTCTTGTTGGATTGACAATGAAAAGCTTGGTTTGCCCGAAATCTCTAAAAAACTAGATATCTTCGAAGACGTTTTCATTCCTGATTTCTCTTGAAGCGCTCAGTTGAGAATTCTATTCGAACGTTAAATTTGTATGAGCCATAGAATGTATAGTAGGAACCTACCAATAATATGCCCTTTTATTCAGTTCTTACGAAAAACCTAGGCGTGAATATATAACAATAGATATAAAACATTGAAAAATGCAGGTGTCTGAATAAGTCCATTACTTGTTCGACAACAGTCTTAGTCATGTTACTTGACTATTTTGCCTTTGGACAGTGGTTCGCTGGAGGTCTCCGCATTGAACTGATCGACATAATCTTCGATTAGAGTGCGCACGGCTTGACCAATACGCTTATAATCAGCCTCATTCAGATTGGCGAGAGACACGCGATCGGACCGATGTCGTACGCAGAAGCCGCGGCCAAGTAGCAGAACAACGTGCGCTTCATGCGCTAGTCGCATGAGTAGGTCGGTTGTGTTCGCATGGATGAGTAACTAATCCGCAAACTTATGCTCATGCAGGCGTTCGTCGAGTAATTCAAGATCGAGAATACTGAAGTAATCGACGGAATTGACATCAGCCTCCTCCTCTCCCGGACCAATGCCAGTAACATGATAAAGTGCACGTTTGCGATGCCGAATGAGCCTTTTGAGTGCTGTCTTGTAAGCATCAGCCGTATCCATGAGGGCGACGAGAGAAAAGAGTACCAATTGTACCTGTTGCGGAGTGGACCAACCTGCTATATGGTTCAATGCTACTGGGCGACTATCAACTACCAGTCGATCAATAAATTTGAGTGAATCAGAATCAGGTACGATGGTATACCTTAACAAAAAGCAATACATCGCACATTGATAGAAGAGCATATTCTGGGTATTTTCCCGCATTGTGTTATGCATGCTTCTTATAACCATGAAAGATACACAATATAAAAATATCGAAAAAGTGTGGGTGTGGGTGAAGTCTCCTCTTGATCCGCACACTCTACACCCACACCCACACCCGTTCATATTTAGAACTTTTCAAATACTGAATGATAAATATCTTATAATAGCAATTAATTAATTAAAAACAGACTTTATTAAGCAAATCGTAGTTAGATAGTGAAATAAATCAAAAATAATTTTTCTTCAGTAAAAAAATGATTGATAAATATCATATTGAATCGTTGTTTGATCAAGTCGTATGAATACCGCATATATAAATTATGCTGTATAGGTAATTTTCAAGTAGGGCAACGCCTGACCATATCTATAAACAATATATTCGGTGAAACCTCCCAATACTCCTACGACCGAATGCGTATTTAGTGGTGCCGATGCCAATGCCTGATTAATTGTTGCTTGTTTGGATTCGATACCTAACACGACTTTATTATAATACATGACATGTGTTTTATCTGTTGCATCTTCAGCTGTATAATCGTGAGATTTTTTAGGATCATCTGCAAAGTATGCACCATGGCCTAAATATTGACAACAAAATATTAAGAAATAATCTTTCAAGTTCAATTATATCAAGTCTTCATCTGAACTGGATTGTTGGTGAAATTTTGATGACTCTTCAAAGATGTGTTCTTTACGACATATCGTCGCAGAGAAAATCGTTATGAACTGACTCCCTTTTGTGATGATATTGGAAAGCGTGCTTACTACATAAAACTCAAAGAGTTGAAATCTTTGGACAGATAGAAAAATTTTACATAGATGATCGCGAATATCAATCATAAGTGTGAATTAAAAACATTTCCATCATTTTAATTTTTATTCAGAGATTCGTAGGTAATAGTTAGTAAGAGAACTTAGAAGAATTGAGTACTGAACTTTGCTACAGATAAGATTGTGTATCTTCAAAAATCATACACTTTTCGGTGAAATAAGGGAATGGGCTTCCGTTTGAGATAGAGAGTATTTTTTTAAACTTTAATTTCACAGAAAGCTTAGTTAGTGCAATAAGATTTGCTACAATTACTTTCAAGATACAGATTGGATCTTGCATCAAATTCTCCATTACGATAGACATGATCCAAAATAAACTTATACTAAACTACTAGGATGCCTTTACTGTGTATCTCTCTGTAGAAGCTCATTAGCAGCTACAGCTTTTTGTGACAAAACTAAAAGCTATCAGCTCGATTGAACTATGAGTCGCCGAACCTTTATAGGGCTTTGTATTTTTCATAGTTTACTCTGTCAAGTTGATCAAAAGTCCGATCTTGATACTTCTCACAATGCTAAGGATAAAAAAGTCGCATAAGCTTTCATTCAACAAAATTATTTGTCTTAAAAACACTATGAATGTGACTGACGACACCATTAACTTATCGTCATTGAGGCTAATTGTATTTCCAAATTGGATGAAACAACCATATTTTCTTCATGCTGAATCGTTAAAAACAGAGGCATATGAAAAGTTCTTACTTGTAAAATAACGTGTGTCAGATCAAAAAGCTCAGAAGAACGTTCATATGATATTCTTCAGAGGAAGTTTGATGATGTGTGTGTTTATAGCTTACTTTCATTTTTCTCCACTTTCTATTACTTTCATTTGAACTTTTACTATAAAACTTTATTGAGTAGCTGAGAAATTTCCAGTATGTCAAGACTAAAAGAGCATATATTATCATTATTTAACAGATTCTCGAATAATATTCAGTTGAACTTGATGTTTATTTCGATAGAATTTGATAAAAAAAATACATTGAACGATAGCGATGCTCCTGTAAGAGGGACCATTACTCAGAATCTCAATATTTAATTACAGAATATGGCTTTTCGCTAAAATTTTTATCAGTTTTAAAAATAGTCGATAATTTTGTTGAAGAAATCATTTCAACTGAATTCACCGCAAGTAAGAGTCTATGAGATTTTATCAGTAGTAGGAAGTTTCGGCTTTTCCAGAAGAAACACTAAGTAGTGAAGTTACTTTCTTTACTAGTGAGAATTGACTGGTAACTAATCGCCTCAGTTATTTATTATCTCCAAAGGAAATACTTATTTTTTAGTCGTTGATACTGTACTTTATCCCGGATTTGACTGATATATACTCACGATTTCAGTTCTAATCAGTTCTTACTGTAGGAGATATATCTTCAAGAAGGAATAATTTCAGCACTAAATTCTTTAATTACAAGTTCATGGATCAAAATCATAATAGAAAGTGGTTATCATATTACACGATAGACTGTACGCCATGATCACTCTGGATTTTTTTCAATCTCACTATACTTAAAATATTTCAATGTATCAGTTGAAGTTTCAGTTAATTTCATTCGAGGATGTCCAAGTCTATATATATATTTCTTCACTTTAGCTAACTTATTTAACTTCCAATCTGAGATAGATCTAAATACTCAGTCCTACTCATTTTGAAGGATTTCAAGTCGAGCGGAACAATATAATTCTCAGGACCAAAAACTTTAATTTTAACATGAGACATTATTCTATTGATGTTATACTGTTTAAAAAATAGTATTCACAGGTAAGACATTGCCGTTTACCCTTTACTTTTCTTTTCGTTTGACAATATTTCATTTAGAAACTCATTGATAACAGCAAAATTGGACTAGATTCGATGTTTCTCCATTGTAGTGAGAAAAAAACAACGTCTCTATAATTCATTCTCTCTCTTAAGGTTTACCGTTGGAAGCAGCTCACGCTCATTTTTACAGGTTTCCGGTAACCGGTAATATAATTGGCTGTTAACATCTTCCTACTAGCCGCCTTACTCGACTCTTGAAAAGGAATTGGTTACTGGGTATGAATTTGGATGTCGGTGTTTGTTGAGGGTGTGGTTGTTGGTGTGGGTTTGAGTGTGGCGTGAGTGTGAGTACCATTGAGCACCAGAGCTATATCTACACCTATACCCTCTCTATTTTCTTCATTAGTTTTTTCTTATGGATTCATTATCTTGATCCGGAAAAACCTAATCAAACATTAATAACAGAGAATTATTTGAATATCTATTTCAAATTATTGAATTCTTTATTTTTATAAACCGAAAAAAAAACGAAAAAAACATCAACGGAAATAATTTCAAGATTTTCTGTTCTTGTAATCATGTAGATAGAAGTACTGGCATCAAAGCAGTATTATTTGTTGGTCGAATTTCTCTGAAACTATCAACTAATGTTTGTGCCAACACTTTAGAAAGATGGTGACGATGTCGTAAGTGATATTTTAATGCATAAAATGGAAGTATACGACGTCGACATGGTACACTACCTCCATATTGTCGGCTATATCCTGGTAAATCGATTGGTCCATTGGCAAAAGGACATAGGACTTTATAAAATTGATCAATTACATTTTCATTTTCATCAAATAATTTTGTTATTTTAGGATCGTGATTATCAGCAATAGCTTGAACCAAACGTTGAGCAAAAACTTCTTTTAATTTATGCTTGTGGATGAAATGGTTATATAATTGAATTCGATGATTTTTTCCATACTCACAAAATTCAATACAATGATTTGTTTGAGTAAGACCAAATGCTCCATCAAATGTTAATGGACATTGATGAACAATCGTTCGACATGATTTTCGTTTAGGTTTCTTTTGTTTTTTATTTATATTTTGATTCTGAAAAAAAAATAGTATAATAAATGTTAAAATATCATGTAGGATTTATTTCATAGAAAGTAAAACTAATTTAAAAAATATACAAAGGACAATGACTCAAGTTTATAATAGATATATTTATAATGTTGACTTGCATAGAGACAATAATAATAATATCATGAAGAATGAAGTATAATATTTATGCAAACTGAATTGATACATTATTTGTCTGATGATGAGGTGTTTTACATAGATTGAGAATAGGACTTTTGTATGAAGCGATGTTTATTTATGAGAATATTTAAATTCAACACTTCTCCAACTTCTATGTAAACAACTACTTTGGATAGTCAATTCATATTTTGATTAAATACTTTGAAATGAAAATCTGTGCGAATACGAACAAAAACCTATTCTTCTAGAGCGTTATTGATGAAGAAATTTTCTTCCCTAAATAATCTGTATTAAATATATCGTTTTTATTTTATATAATGCTGGTATTTTTCTAAATTGATCATTTCTTGTCAATGGGATTTTTAGCGAAATTTTGCCGAGAAACATCATTTTTATGATTCCTAATTTAAACATATAACTTCTAAACTAGGCGTCTTCGAATCTCAAACATCTTAGACGAGTTCGAAGAGATACCGTGCAATAGAATGTATATTCGTTATTATTTCTTTATAACAACGTACGATAAAAACAAATAAAGTTATGCTGCTATGTTTAATAAATAATATGATATAAGATATGTTAATTAAAAAAGTGATTTTATCGACTCTTTCACGAAGATAATTATTTTTACCTTAATAAATTTCGTTGTCTTACTAAAAGAAAGAAAGATATTGATTCGGTTTCGAGTTTTCTTTTTAATAAAAAAAAGAAACTTACTCAAATGAAATAGTATTAATAAAATCATGATTGACATGCGTTGAATATTTACTATCTTAAACCAATCATGCTTGTTTTTTTTTAAATTAAAAAAAATTTCACTTACCTCTTAAGATTTCAAATTCTTTTACTACATCTAAACATGTAAAAGAAGATATATTTTTCAAGGCGTTATTTTTATTCTACGAGCGAATTACACGAACTGAACTCCTCATTTGAACTCATATTAGATCAGCAACAAAAAGTATTTCAAATGTAGATACTAAACTTCATCTAATGGTATGCTTGGTATAATGATCATGAAAAATATTCAAGAAAAAAATTGAAAAATTAACTGCTTAAAAATGAATCCAAAGATTAATTGGAAACGTCAAACCAGTAAGCAAACTAGATAAAAACTTCAAAATGTTGTTTTTATTAACTAAACTCAATCCAATCGAAATATAAATAGGATACTCTGAATCAGCGTGAAAAATTGCACATAAATGTTATGCTTTGAAGGATAATAGAAGAAGAACATCATCAGAATGCTGAGAAGAATGGTAAAAAAAAGAAAAATTCTTTACTTAGAAATGCAATATTTTGAGAAATTTATGTTTTGTTTTAGTTGAAACTGTCAAGCTATACTCCATGGGTTATCATAATACTTATGTCTGTACATACTATCAGATGAAAAATTTGTTTGAATAGTCGTAACTTAGCTGATTAGCTAAAACTACTTTAACTAAGAAAGTTTTCTGATCTCTCGATCGAAACAAACAAGAATAGATATAATAAAAAGAAAAGATAATTTGCTTGTGAAGAAGTATTCTTCAATGGTTATGAATCTATTGTATTTTAGTAAGAGCGAAAAATTTCATATTCGTATTAGAATTCATATTTTGTTTCTGATAATGATGATTCGACTTTTCCCCTATGATTTCTTCCATAATTAAAAAAAAGAACAATACGCAACAAAACATATTAATTATCTAATTCATTTTTTACCTGAACGATTCAATGCTATTATTTGATTAATTTGTTCAAAAATATTTTGTAATTCATCGATTGAACTACTGGGTACATCAACCAATTTTTTTGCTTGTTCAATCAAGTATTGTTCGCGTCCAATAGTTAATAATTTTTTGTCAACAATTGATTTAAGTGTATTTATAACAGTATTTAATTCATTACGAAGACTATCTAATCGTTTTTTATTTTGTTTTGTTATTTCAACATGTTCAATCAAATGATTTAAACAAACAAGATGCAAACAACAATGACATTCATATAACTCTTTGATATCATCATCACATTTTATATCGGTACAAGAACCTATTTGAGGCATTTCTAAAAAGCATAAAAACAAAGAAATAAGAATATTTATATCTTCAATATTCATAGGCATATAGTAGTTATCGTGATGAACGAAATGTTTGAAATAATTGACGAACTAACGAACTGACCAAAACATACACATGACTATTTTCTTATTCATCTAAACGAAGAAAAGAGAAAGAAAAAAAAAGAATAAATCGTAATCAAGGACATAATGTTATCATCGTTTGTTTTATCGAATAAAATAATGTGACTTCTAATGGTAGTCAGTAGATGGAGAAGATTGATCGTATCATTTTTCATAACGAAATTCCCTGATGAAAGTTTTAACATTAGATGAAATTATCATGAAAATTTTGTTACGAGTAGAATTTTCACATGTTGAGAACATTTTATCATCAGCAGTTAGATACTTTAACGTAGTTCGAATTAGAAAATATGATAAAAATCGCGACATATATTTTTTACACCTTATCTGTGGCATATATAACGTACCTTTCGAGAGTTTATTCAACATGCACAGTTCATTTACTGTCAGTTTGCTGAAATGCAATACAATGCACAGAATCACTACAATTGCTTTATTTTAACATACTTCATCGACATGTATGAAAGTAATCAATATTTAGTTATTCAGAAATATATTCGAGTGTCTTTATAAAACTATTTGACAGTTGATGAATGTTTTCTATTAATTGCATAAACACGAATAGATGAACATGCCATTTTCTATGTTGATCGTGTAGAAACGATTTCAGAAGAACAAGTGTAGAATGTCGTTAGGTAGCATAAAGCAACGAATAGTCAATATGGATATGTCTTTTCTTCAATCACACACCGACACTCATATTCTCAAGATAGATCTACAGAAGGAGTCGGATCATTGTTTCAGCAAAATAATGCTAGTTGTTGATTTAAACATGCATAGCTATGAAGCGAAAATGATAAATATGTAGTGCGATAAAATATACAAAAAAAAGATCACTTTTCATATCAATCCTTTTCAATATTCACTGAAGTGATCCGAAGCACTTTGTATAAAGGATAATGCGTTTAGTAGATTTACTAATAATGTTGGCATATCGAAGGAATTAGGACTCTAATGTTGTGCTTGTTTTATCAGTAGTCTTCTGGAATCCTTTTGGAAGGGTGCGGCTGGATGTGGATGAAGCATTTTTCCTAACCCATATCCTGCCCCACCCCCAAACCCACATGGCTATTTCTATATTATTCGATATTATCTTGAAAATGTCCTTAACAATATCTATGTTCATGAATAACTTGAATACCTGTTTATACAAGATTCAACATACAATGGTGAAATTGATAATGAATGGAAGAAAGAATACTCTACCTTTCGACTACTTTGATGTGTGAGATGCTAACTACGTAGTTGAAGAATAAATAGCCTAATATTTTTTTTTGTAAAACTAATTTTCACTGTAGTTTTTGACACTCAAGTTACTATGCTATCAGATGCATGATCCAAGATAAATAACCGTTCGTGACTTGTTCACGATCATTCCATAGTTGATGATACTACGATTGGAACATACTACCTTGTGAATAAGCGCTGAATAATGTAGCCACCACTAGGATATAGTGGTTTGATAATGAAAGGTATGCTTTAGTAACGATAGTTTCTCGAAATAATACATACAAGTTGTTATTTGTTCATCAGCTGTAATGATGATTCTCAATTTTGAATCTTATGCGGAATAAGGTGCAAGACTTGTGGTCTAACATGTAATATGAGATTAAGAAGACTTAGGAGTGCGATAATCGATGAAAAAGCTGTTATTGTCCTAATATTCAAGGATTTACTGTTTTTTTTGTTAATGATAACGACGTGAGAGTGGGGATGATATGCTGGTAAAACTCATTACGTCATTGAGTTCGCGCTCTTTCAAACAATAAAGATCTAATGAGCGAAGGTAAATGATTTGGTGAATGCTGATGAAGGAGATAAGTAGTTTAATTTTACTTAACGTATGGCGTCTGCTCGAAAAATCAAATGGGAACAATATTGTCTGGTCGAATGATTCGATACATGCGTTGGATATCAATCTTTGATAATGCATCATTAAAGTTGATTTTATATTCATCAACAATAAGACAGAAAAGCTTGGCAGACATGGTTGAATGGCTCATAATGAATAAATGTCGGTCACGTTTTGTTTTTGTATCCGTCATATTTGACAGCTTGTATAATGTATGTACTTTCTTTCTTCTAAAAAGCAAATCTTATTCTCTGAATTAATAGAAAAATAGTCAGAGGTAATTTGCCTATCAGTAGCACATGCTTCAATATTGGAAGACACACTTCTCTATCACTAAGTCGGTGTTTCTGGATGGAACATCACTGTAACAGAACCAGCGTCTTTCAGACGTCTTCTATCACCAAACAATCAGGAAACATTGGCGTATCTCGAAGGAAATAACCCAGAATACAATCGTTTTGCACCCACATCACACCAGAACTGTATCCTATTTCGGCGGAAACACACTAGAAACAAACCAGATCTGAAAAAGTACTTCAGTGTATCTTCAAACGAATTGACTTCAAAAATCTCAACAGTCCTTTCTCAATCAACATTTTTTTTAAAAACGAACAATTTCAAGTGTTTTCTATTAAATTTAACTATTTATTTCAGTCATGAAAATACCTTAGAAATACTAAATTCGTCTGAAAAAAATCTTCTTTGTGTTCATTTTCATAAATGAAGATCACAAAAATAAACTTATCAAACTTTTTAAGTATTTATCTTGAATTTTAATGAATTTTGTTTCTGACTTCAGTTTACCTGTTGAGAGATATTAAGCAACAACTGGTTAACGTTTTTCAGGTCCTAATAGTCTAGTTTTTTTGAAAGACCTAGCTGGTTTACTGCAGAAACTATACAAAGATATATCATGATGCTTTCTTGTGCTTGAATAGGTAACGAACGACATACCTATATACTTACAAATTACTTGATGAAGTGACAGGAAATCTTACAAATTATATGAAAATATCGTAGCTGATAAGTATATATTCAAGCAAGGTAAACGGTAAAAGAAAAACCAAGAGAACAAACTAAGAATTATATTTCACAGAGCAAAAGAAAAGAAATAGCTATAGTTAAAAGTATGTATATATGCTAAAAGAAAGAGAGTCATCGTGGATCTCGGGTCGAGCATTACAAAGATCAGAAACAATAGTATAAAGACGTTAATGATGACATAAACGAACATAAACAGCAGACATACGCCTGAATCAATGCAAAAAACGAACAGAAAAAAAACTCCATTTGTGATCACGAAATGTTCCCTGCCATTAGAAGTTCCATCTGTGTTTGGAAAGAAAAGCATAAAAAATCGATGCGAAATTTCATTTCTCAAAAGTTATCACAGCTTATTCATGTTTCACTCATTCGATAGAACACAGCGCAAAACCTATACACGTACCAAGTTCTTCTAGAATAATGAGCAGAAATAATTGAGAACTAATCCAAAAATTCGTTGCACATAAGAAGTCATAAATCATTTGTGATCGATTTACTCCACAGGACGACGTACGGGAAAATCTGCGAATTTATTGCATTGGCTACGAAAGTGAGTGACAAACACATAGGAATTATAAAGAGAAAAGAAGCATGTGTAAGATTCAATTTTAATATTCATTTTCAAATATGAAAATGCTGAAACAAGTTCAAAGATGCTACTCATCATCAAAAATAATTGTGATTTTCGCTGCAGAATGTGACACTGAGATAGTTTGGTTGGAATAAAACCATAAAAATTCGTCGATACTTAACAAGAATAGCGTGATGTTATAAATGATTATTTACAAACATCGTATCCGATCGGATGCGGGCTACTGGGCGTAGGAGTATGAATGTGCGCGGGGATCTTCTATTTTTCAACACTGACACCCACCCATGTAAAAAAAATATTCGAAAAAATCAGATTTTAATCGATTATTAATCAGAAGAAAATCGATTAAAATCGATTATATGTAAAAATTTTTTCAAAATCAATTAAACTCGAGTTGCTTCCAGTTCCTTACATGGATGCCTTTCAGTCAGTTTTCATCTATTATTGCTTCTCTATGCATTTTAATCTATCTTTACCTGTTTTCCAATTTTAACCCACCATTACTTGTTCTCCGATTTTAATCTCGCTTATCTATTTTCCGATTTCAATACATTTTTACCTGTTGTCTGATTTTAATCTTTACTTACCGGGTAAACGATTTTAATCATTTGCTTCAAAAATAGGCGCTTTTACCAAGATTCGAACGCGAAACCCTAGTTTTCTCATAATTTTTCTGACTTCTCCGTGGCAAAAAACCATTAGGCTGTCGCCAAGCTAGTGCCTGACATGTATACTAAAATTGGAACTCCTATATAAACTGAATCAATTGAGATTGCGCAATTACATGAGTAATCGATTAAAATCCAGAATAATCGGTTCAAATCAATTAAATTCTATATTAATCGATTAAAATCCACATAAATCGATTAAAATTGACTGCAGTATTAATCGACAATTTGTGTTCCTTGAAAAAGCAATTAGAGTAATCGCTATAGAAATAGAATGTGAAACATCCAAACCAATTCTCAGTTACTTCACGCAACCTGACATTTTCGTCCATATTAGGACATATTTTCTTGTCATTCTTCTCCTTAAACCAAAGAATTTCAAAAAGTCAATACTCAAGAAATATTACAGTAAAATGTTACTTATACATGCTTTCTGAGAGTTTTTTTGAAGACGGATCTCACGATCTGTGTTGAATCTTAAGCCTTTTTTACACGGTTCATGATGGATACAAACCCTATTTCCCACGTTTCGGGCGTGGGAGGGCGGGAGGAGGCGAGGATCACGCTCGAAATTTTCACCCCATATATATCAACAATCCTTTCATATTCCCTAGACTGAAAGGCTAGGGTCTAGAAACCGAAATTCACCTGTGTCTGTCTGTCGGTAACGCGGTCAAAATGGCCATTTTTTTGGCACATGTGACCATTTTGTTGGCACAAACGACCATTTTTTTGGCACAAGTGACCATTTTCGCCACAAACAGCCATTTTTTTACTAAAATGAACTAGGTAACTATGGCACAAACGGTCATTTTTTGATACAAACGACCGCGTAACTATGGCACAGGTGACCATATAGCAACCATGGTACAAACAACTA
>CAJNOP010001555.1:15048-28374 GCA_905250075.1 Rotaria sp. Silwood1 | reverse complement strand
AATAATTTGTGCTGCTTGTTTTATTAACTTGATAAGTTCATCTTGTTGAATACCATCTCGTCTTTTATTAATTGGATAATAAAGACCTTTTATATATGGAATTCCAGCTGTAACATATTGTTCAAGAAATGATGGATAAGCAATAGGAGTAGTTTCTTTTCTATATGGATTCATTCCTCCAAGATTAATATTTACTGAACCATCAGAAAGAAATGTTTGATACATTTGACCTGTACCAGGTCCTGTTATATGAATATCCATATCACGTAATATTCGTAATTGAGCAATAAAATCATTGTCTAATAAATCATATGTTGATAATCGAGAATCACTAGGTGTTGATTTTATTTTAGAAGAAATATTTATTTTTGCTTTTATATTTCGATAATTAATATAAAATACTCGAATAAGTGGATATGGTAATTTTTTAATTTCATCTAGAGTTTTATTTATGTGCAAATTCGTATAATTATTAATTTGATTCATTGCATTTCGAATTTCTTCTCGTTCTTTTTTTGTAAAACGTTTATTATGAATGATATAAGCATGTAAAGGTTTATTTAATGAACGTTTTTCTGCTGAATGTTTTTGTCGAATCTCAACAGGAATAATTCCATGTTGTTTATACATTCGATCTCGAAAAAGTTTCGATCCATCGAGTTCAACACCTCCTGCTAATTGATAATTTGATTGAATACATCGTTGACACATCATACCACTACCCATTATTAATTCTTCAAATATAAACCATCGATTTGGCATAATTGAATCGATTATATTCGATTTGATAAATCCACCTCCAGCAAATCGACTATAGACATCTTCACTAAAACAACTATCACAATTTACATAATCTAATCCAACAAAGATACGAAATGGTTGAAGATGTCTAGGAGGAAAACGAATCAATGCAATGTAAGCTGGATAAAGTCCATCAAAAAGTGCATGACCAATATTTTTATGCCAACGTTGATTAAAATGAATTGTCACTCCTGGAAAAACGATTGGATCAATAGTAAAACGAACAAATTTATATAATTGTTCATATGTATCAAATACACGATGATTTGGTCGAAAATCTGTTGTAGCTAATGCTTCAAGTCGAACACCTGGTAATGATAAATTTGTTTTTTTTAATGATAAAGCCCAAAATTTCTGATTTGTATAATAAAGATTTTTGTAAAGACATGATTGATTATATCGAGGACCGACACATTTGACGGTCGTTACTAAAGATTGTAAATCAGTCGGAGATAACTTATAATTATCTGATAAAATATTCTTTTTATTAATATTAAAATTTGATTGAATACTATTCATATCAGACGAATATTGTCTATGTTTTAAAATAACAACAAGATTTCCTATAAATATAAATATACCAATAAGAATGAGAATAAATACTGATAAATCGATAATCCAGTTTTTTCTTTTTCCAGATAACATTTTTTAAAATAAATCAAATCTATTAATAGTTATATTGCGATGAGAATACAAATTTAATTTTAAATAAATTATTTATTCTTTATTTTAAATTTATCATTTTACCGATTGTTTTATTTCATCAAACTAAAATAGAAATAATATATACATCGATATAGACTGTACAGAAACTCATTTAACAAAAGTTCTATCGTCTGACCTCGCAGTCGCACTATATTTCCTATATTTTTTGACATTAATCCTATAACAGACTATATTTTGATCATTTTTCCTATATTCCTATATTTTTTCAAAAATCGAAGATTCTTGTGAAGAAAGTTGACTTTTTGAGTGCTCAGGGGGATAGAGGAATCTGTGGAAAGCTACCTCCTCCTCCCCCTTGGGTAGAAGGTATGGATGACGAAAGCTACCTCCCCCTTGGATGGAATATGGGAATGGCGAAAGCTTTAATTTATTTTTTAAACATTTTTATTGTATTTATGTGTAAAATGGTTAAAAATAATTCGAACCGAAATTGTTATTTTTATTGTTGAAAAATATTTCTGTGTCATTGCTTTTCGCTACTTGATGATACTTTTTTATTTAGCTTATCGGACAAATGTACAATATTAACCTCATTACAATCTACGATATTGTTACAGTTTTTCTAGACGTCAAAAAAATTTCGTAGGGGAAAATTAACGCCCTGTGTATTTCCTATATAGTTCAAGACGGTTCTATATATCTTTGGACTCTAAATTCCTGTATATTCCTATATTTTTTTCACAAGGCTGCTGCGAGGCTAGCCTATCGTATATCTTTACTATTTCATATAGCTTAAGGCTCCTCTCCCTCAAAAATAGATCTCAGCTCATCAACACCCAAATTATATGAGACTTTCAGAATACGTTGGAGTTTGTGATTCATCACTACAGTCAAATTTTTAGCCCTGGTGTACGAGGTTTGATAAAGATATGTACTCAAACACGACTCAAAAATAGCTCTATTCTATCTCCAAATTTTCTCTGTGAGCTTCAGTTCTAGGCATTTAATTGTTTTTTGTTTGAAAGTGCATGTCAACAAAAAAGATGGAGCGAACATTCAATGAATCAAAAAGTCTCTCTAAAAGTTGGTCTATCCCAATGGAGATGTTATCTTTTATAATAATAATAAAAACTTATTTTAAAAAAGGACCACGAGAGACGCTAACTCTAAACACAAGCTTAAAAAAAAATAGTTGGTTTTATCTCTTATTGTGATAGAGATATGATGGATTCACATCCTGAGACAAACGAAAAGAGGGGGTGACGAAAGTCTTCCAAAATCTTTTTTTGGAAAAAAAAGAGATGCTAATTAAATACATTTGTCGTACATGAAAGAACAGATGAGAGATTATTTCTCCGTGAATTTATCTTAATTTGGATAATTTTGGTGAAAAATGACTTTTTTGAGAGGCACTTAATCAAGAAATCTTTTTTAAAATAATAAATGTAAAACAAATATCTTGAATCACAATAGAAAAGTTTTTGTTTTTATTTGGTATTCACATATGATTAGATAGAATTCATCGAGTTGTATAAGAATATCTATATTCAAAAATGATTTAGCATTTTTTTTAAGAGCAATATTTATAGAAAATTACTGGAAATTATCGACACCAATAGTAAAAACAAAGGAATAAAGAAAAAAAAAGAATCGTGGCAGAACATAATAAATAGAGATTGTTTAACAATTGAGGTATTTTCATGAACTGAAAGGAACTTTTACTCTTTTTTCAATCATATTCCAAATCGATTTTATTTTTAGACAATAAGTACGACTTCGATCAACATTTTATTCGATAAAAAGTTCAGGATAACAAACTAATGTCGACGTCAGAAATAGATGAAGAAAACTCTGAGACGAATATTTCAAGAACAGAAGCAGATAGAGACCTGCAGTTTTCATCATTGGAAAGAGCTATCTCAGAGGTATCGATCTCTATAAGATTGATTAGGTGCCAAGAGTTTTTTAGATTATTACCTCTGCATTTATATTTTGTTCGTTATGGATTTTCACCATTCTTCCGACGAACTTCAACAAAAATTATATGAAAATATAGTCCAAAACACCATATATTCATGGTTAAATTTATTACGATCTCAAGAAACTTCATCGAAGATAAACGCTGAGAAGTTAGTAAAAAATGATGGAAATTTAACCATGAATATATGGTATTTGTAGAGGTAATAATCGAAAAACTCTCAAAACCTAATGAATCTTATAGGATCGATACCCATGAGGTAGCTCTTTCCAATGGTGAAAACTGCACGTCTCCATCTGCTTCCGTTCTTGAGATATTCATTTTAGAGTTTTCTCCATCCATTTTTGGTGCTGAGATTAGTTATATAGTTAAGGTATATTTACCTTGCAATACAACAGAAATAAGAGAACTGAGGTGACGGTGAATGTCGAGAAAGTAAATACATGTCGTCGTTATGATTTCATAAAATGAAAAAGAAAAATCTGTAAGTATTTGAAGAAAGAAAGAAAGAAAAAAATCATGCTTAAATAAAATTGTTTGCAAAGCAATAAAAGTAGTATGTTGCCAATAGAACATATGAAACTAGTAAAATTTGATGCAAGTTTATTTTTAATGTTGATACGAACATTTTAATTAAATTATTATTGATGATAAATTTCCAAGTTGGAAACTATTCTATGAAGATTATGTTAGATTTTACAAGGTTTTAACGATAATCTCATATCATAAGATCGAATATTTCTTGTTATGAAATAATTGCATAAACCTTCTAAGAATTCGATTATTAGATTTTTCTGTGCAGACATAAGAATAAACGATGAAATTCATTTGATTAATTAATTCGATGCAATAATGTTGTCAAAAAAAAAACTATAATTTGTATAATTGAAGAAATTTTTAAATTAGATAAATAAAACATTTTTTATTTTCTTTGCTTAGAGCAACGTAGTTCAAATGTAAATACTAAATAGCGTAAAATAAATAATTTTTTTCATATTCAGTTTAAAATCAAAAATGTGGCCACCAATACGCAGATTACTGCGTAAAGTAGTGAACAAATGAATAAAAAGCTAGTAAACGTATTCTCCTGATCTTATGAGAGAACCTTCTTAAGTGTCCCTCTTGGATTTCAATAATATTTTGTCTTTAGATACTGCACAGTGGTGTAATAAAAATCCCAAAAGCATTTTGAGTTGATATTGAAATATAGTTCAGTTATTAGATTCTATTTTAAAGAGACCTAAGGGAAATTTTTCCGAAATTTTTCACAAACACTCCCAAATATAATGGTTTCCAAAGAATATACCTTCTGTATGCTGTTATGAAAATGGACGTACATTTCGAAAGTCATAAGATCCAACACTTCTGAAATATTTCGTTGAAGTTATTCTTGATGAGATCTCAGCGTTTGAGGTCAAACTTCGAAAATAAAAATTTTCCCTCAGGTTTCTTTAAAATAAAATCTAATAACTGAACTATATTTCAATATCAACTCATATCCTTTTGGAATTTTTATTACACCACTGTGCAGTATCTATAGACAAAATATTATTGAAATCCAGAAGGGACATCTAGAAAGGTTCTCTCTGCAAGGGTGTGGGTGTGGGTGTGGGTGGCTGGGTGGGGTGTGGGTGTGTGGGTGTGGGTGTGGGGTGGGTGGGTGTGGGTGTGATAGAACGAATAATCCACACCGACACCCACTCTACACCCACACCCAGTACACCAAGGGTAAAATTAGAAGGAGCAAATAGTATTTCTTTCAGTATTTTCGGTATGTCACGACGCTTAGGCTTCTCAATCGCTTACAAAATTTATTTATGATGCACTTTTCAGTGAAGGGTTCGATTCAGTTTTCCACGGATTACACGATGGTATAGATTTTATCTCGAAATTTCATTCAGCAAAATTTTCCTTTTGCAAATACTGCCTACACTATCCCTAAATTTTGGAAGGGTGTGAGTATGAAGTGTGGGTGTGGGTATGACTCTTCTCTTAGCCCATACCCTCGATCTCGAATGAAGATTATTGATTGGAAAAGTTAATGGGGATCAAAGGCTGCTGAGTACATTACAATAAATTTTATGCTTAGATTCTTCTGGAACACTCGAAGTCCTTCCTTAGATTTCCAATTGTCATAATATGTTTTTGAGTTTTGAATTCGGTAGATAAGCAAGTATATGGTATATGTCATAATGATGCTTAATAATACATTGAATTAACACAGGCGTCATACAATGGAGTTCTAACTTTCATTATTAATCGATATGAGAGTTTATTTATCAGAATTGTGTGGGTGTGGATGTAGGTAATTTTTTCTCTCATATCCAGACCCTTTCTCCAAACATCAACACATACGCACACCCTGACTTTTTTAAAAGTAGAGTGCATATGCCACCTGCGATCTGATTTCTTCGTAATGTCACTATTTGTGAAAGCTTTTCTTCAATCAGACAGTTTATGACTAATATCTTTATGAACTGAGACTAAGTTGTAAGAGTATATAAGTAGGGTCGGTTCGGTTCGTTATAAAAAAAAATACGAATCAATCCCATATCTGATGTTTTCATCATGAAACAAACATATAAAAAGAAGGAGAGACAAGTTAAATTATCAACGCAAAGTCCAATGAATCATCTACTATCATAACTGGATGATCTCAATCTAGCAAAAAACACTTGTGTCAAATGGATTGGAGTTATTCAAATCAGTATAGTAGAACGATTGATCCGATTTCAGATCAAAAATTGAACCAGTTATCAGAGAGCGAAATCGAATCGAATAGGCGAATGATTCGATTCGGCTCAGATGAATCGAATCGAATCAGATTGAGATGTCTCATTCAACTTTTTTTTTCTTTCGATCAGGTAATAATAGTACATGATAATGATACTTGACTCAGATGAAGAACACATATACAAAATAAAACAACACTAATTCAGAAGTTATAATTAACTTCTCCTAATTGCTGTAAACAGATGTGTTAATCTTGAACATGTCATCAAATGACGCAGACACAAACTATTGCGCAGCTCAATTGGTTTTCCCCTTGGTATTTTTTCTGTTTTTATTACTAAACTTCTTTTATGTATTAACCCACTATATATAGCGAGAAAGCCTGGAGCGTGCTGCATCTTCTGGTATATTTATATTAAACATCAAATGCAGTTTAAACTGTAAAAGATGTATTAGAAAAAAAAGTGACATTTTTTTTCACTACAATACCAGGTATCGATAAATGTTGTAATACTTTTCATTTCGCATATATCTCAGCTTAGGTAAATGATAAAATTTTGAATTCTTTTCCGGAAGATGCGCCGTGAAAAGCTCTATAAAAACTGTATGATTGAATTCTTTTTTACCTGTTCTAATAGTTTTTCTTATGCTCAAAAAAAACAATCTATATGACAGTGCCACTCTCCATCATATTAAAAATATTTGGAAGACTATTCTGATTCGCTATCGGAATTGCTCCATACAGTCTTTGTAGAGCTTTCGATTGCACATCCGTTAAAAGAAATTCAATATTCTATCATTTTCTTAAGTTGAGATATATGCAAAATAAAAAATTCTTCGAAACATTTTCAATATGATGAAAAGTGACACTGTCATGTAAAGTTTTTGATTTTGAGCATAAGAAAAACTATTAGAACAGGTAAAAGGAGTTCAATCATACAGTTTTTATAGAGCTTTTCACGGCGCATCTTTTCGAAAAAAACTCACAATTCCATCACTCATCTAAGCCGAGATATACGCAAAATAAAAAACGTTACAACATTATGGACACTTTAAAGTAAAAAAAATGTCACTTTTATTTTTGTAATACATCTTTTACAGTTTAAACTGTATTTGATATTTAATATAAATATACCACAAGATGCAGCACGCTCCAGGCTTTCTCGCTATATATAGTAGGATATTAAATAAAAAAAGTATAGTAATAAAAACAAAAGAATAACAAGGAGAAAATCCAATTGAGCTGCGCAGTAGTTAGGGTAACGCATTCTTTTAATATCTTGTTTTAAATGAATAAACCCAGGTCAAACAAATCCAGTCGTAGACGGCCGTTTTTGATCGTTTTTCACCCGTTTGGTAGTAGCAGTATTACGACCGTATTTCATCGTGTTGTAAATAAGCGTAAACGGTCGGATACTCGATTTTTCAGCCGTTTACGGCCGTTACTAACTGTATATGACACAACCAAAAACGGCCGTAATACTGTCGCTATCAATAGGTCAATTTACGACTTTTTACGATCGCAAACGGTGTAAAACGACAGTATACGTTACCGTTTTTGGCCGCCACAGCGACTATAATCATTGTCCTGGGAAACATCATCATTTTAATAATTTCTTTATCAAATCAAATACGACAAAGCACATACAGATTAGAAAAATGGTGCAAAACTAAGTAAAATACGCCATAAAAATGTATATTAACGCTAAAGTATCTAAAAAAAGGCTTGGTAGTACTAGGGTTAATATTTTATTTTTGTGATTGAAAATAGATTGTAAGATTGTCTATGAGCTGTTGTCCTTTTCTCACTGAATTTTCAACTCATTTGATAGAATTAATTCTTCTTTTTCAGAGAAACTAATGTCACGTAAACCTAAATCCTTTTGACACTATAATAATTATATTTTATGTGAACACACTTATGAAGGATTAGCACCTCGAGCAGTTGTCCGTGACACTTGGTAAACACAATTAATTTTGACATAATGAAAATAGATTATCTACTTTCTATCTCATTATAAAACATGAGATGCTTATTTTATCAGAGAAAATTGTTTTTCTTCAATAAAATAGAAGTAATGTTTAGTGATTAGCTTTCACATTTGAAGTTACGACAAGAAAAGTGAATTTGTTTTCCGAATCGTCTATTCTCACAAGTAAGTGCTAGTTTTGATTGGAAACTTTCAAACTTGTAGAAGACGAGTGGCAGCAACAAGTTATCATGGAACTGATTTGAATTTTATCCCATAAAGGGCGAGGACGCATAAGAAGCTAGATTGTTATTCTAAGACTTTTATGACAACACGCATCGAGACTAGAGCTTCAGTACTAAATTCATTAGTATTTTATTGAATGAATTTGAAAAGCTTAACCATCGATAAAGTAACCCTTTCTTATCCATTATTTTTACTCATCATTGATCACATTGGGTGATTCGAACACTGTGTATCGATTGTTGGCACCAGTAGGCAGTATATGCATATATATTACAGCTATTATCTAATCCCACATTTCATCCAATAGTTTAATTTGCAAATTGAAATAATCAAATTCGGACATAGCACATACAATGGCCTATTTTAAAAGCTAGAATTTCATTAGATTTTCAATTAAAAAGCATATGGTCATTAGTCACACGGTAGGGCTTCATAAATTCCATATAACATATTTTGGGCTGTTTTGTATACTTTTTCACACACAATTTTACAAATTCCATCTTAGAACACATGCCACACTGCTAATCTATTAAATCAGTATCTATGGCATTAACATTTTGAAGATACTTCAATATTCGAAAACTCGAGTTGTATTTTTGTTTTCGCGAAAAAACATCTTCTGAGAGATTACAATACCAGAAAATGTGTTCGAAAAGTCAAAATGTATGAATTCGATACGCATAGAATGGTCTGATTATATTTTTATTAATTATAAAGAAACACGAATTTAAATGATGAGGAGGAGCACCAAACAATGACGAAATATTACAAAATGGTAGGTTACCATTTTGTATTCACATGAGTCATCCCGGTTTCTATTCTATTGTTTTTACATTAAAAAAGTAGAAAGAAAAGTCAGAGATTTCGCTTAAAAATGTCATCATCTGATAGAGAATACTTTGAAGTATAAGAAAAAGTGGTTTTTTCAAACTACTACTTTTTTCTTTTGTCTGATTTAGAGACCGAAAGTTTTCTAGGAACTTATCAGGCGATCTTGTACCTTATGCAAGCAAAAAAATGATAACGTCCTGAAATTAAGATGATTTCATAGGTTTCAAAACAGTTCTTTTCGAGTTACATAATCAGAGGACGCACAAAAATAGTCAATTTCAGACAAATTTTTTTCAAATTTTCAGTCAGGTAGGAGAGTGATACCGGCTTGAGAATGAGATCTTTCACTGTATCTTTTTAATTACATTCGTCAGGAATGAGTTAGAGTTCTGATATTTACAACATAACTTATACTCGTCAATAGACATTTTGTGATAAAAAAAGGAACAGCTCATAATTCTTTATAAATTGGTCAGGAGATAGGAACAAGAGGTGCGACAAATTATCAGTAACACGCCAATAGATATTACTAAAATGTAAACGAAAGGACCGAGTAACTTGCGGTCTTCAGCAATCGATAGTGCCAATATTGGTGAATCTTTTTATGTAGAAAAACTTGACTTAAAATGGTAAATTGGCTTCACAATAGATTTAAATGAGGGTAGGACACTTTTTTTGACGCTTCCTGAAACCATTGATAGATGATCAGTTGTATATGAAACGAAGATGGCTGAAATAAAAATAAAATTATAAATAGATAGAGCTTTTCAAAACATGCAAGAAATCTAATGAAACATTGTTTATTTTCTCCGTATGTAGCTGGAAAAAATGAAGAAAGAAAAGAAGCATGTGAGGAATCATCATAAAAACACATGAAAAAGAGAAAAAAACGAACTTTTTGTGAATACCGCTCGTCAACGATATTAGATAGAAAGCTGATTTTAGCAGAAGAGAGAGAATATGAGCAATCGATGCTTCGGAATAAATTTCGATCAACTTGACCAAACAGGAACTGAGTAATAAACAGAGTCACTTTTGAAAGTCAAACGGTACAATAGACATTAGAATCACTCATATATACGGGAATATACAGTAAGATCTTACAATTTGATTGCGTGACACAGTACAGTTATGATTTTGAAAAAGATTATTTTTTGATGACAAACATAAATAATCTGAAAAGAAAGCATGAGAATAATTCCAACTAAAAAGTTTCGGTGTTTTATAAGAATATCAATAACATTGATTTTACATTCTTTTTTTCTTTGTTGTAAATAAAAAATCCAAAATCATTTACTATCACTTTTCTAATTTATTGTGAACCCTGAGATCCATTTTCATCCATTATATTACTGCAAATGTGTGAAAATTGCTTTGACTTTATTGATTCACAACTGTTTGTGTATTCTTGGCATGCCAGTTACACTGATGCAAGTCTTAATTAGTGAGTTTCTGGAAAGGTATAACTGTTGAAGAAAATCTTTCAATATAAAACCGACATTTTCATTTATCTATCAAATACACTGAGGAATTCAGACTTTTCTGTATTTTTCTTTATTAGAGTAATAGAAATCAACAATTTAACATAACGTTATACTTATATTCTCATTAATTCTGAGTTGATTTATTTCTACGAGTTTCTCAATTCTTAACCATTACTAATATTACCTTTGCTTATTTGATTTTCTTATCATGTCAAACACAACCACTGATCTAATTAAACAATTAGATATCGCAACATTCTGGATCAATCGTATTATACCAGCTATCCAAATCGCTTTTGGAACATTTGGAAATTTGTTTAACATCATTATATTTACTCGTCGTGATTTTCGCACAAATCCGTGTTCAGTGTACTTTTTGGTCGGTTCAATTGACAGCTATCTTGTTCTTTATACCGCCTTACTTCCGCGTTATCTTGCAAGTATCTGGAATTTGGATCTCTTGACTATCAACACTGTCTTGTGTAAGCTACGTAATTTTTTCGTATACGTTCCTCTTACTCTCGTTTTGTGGTTTACCGCACTTGCAAGTATCGATCGATTTTTCTCAAGCTCGCAGAATGTAAGACTTCGTCAAATGAGTAGTTTATCCATAGCTCGAAAAATTATTGTATTTACTATTATACTCATCTTTTTAAGTTATGTGCATGTCCTGATTTACTTTAAAACTAGTGCGAGTGGTGGTGTGATCAATTGCAATCCATTTCCGCATGAATACATTGTTTTCTTAAGTATTTTTGGTCCTCTTCTTTCTTGTATTTTGCCAATTGTGGTAATGAGCATCTTTGGGATTTTGATGATTTTCAACGTTCACAAAATTCACAATAACTCCGCCGTGCAAGCCAACAATGCCAGATATGAACGTCTGCGCTCAAATGATCGTCAGCTGATTATTATGGTTTTATTTCAAGTGCTCATTACTACTCTGATCTCAACTCCCTATTTTGCACTTACTATATATAATGCAGTTGCAATAACCATTCTTCAATACAAACTTTCAACATCTGGACAGGCTATTTACAATTTTGCAAATAATCTCTTTCGATTTCTCCACTATACAAATTCTGTTATTGGATTTTACATTTATTCTCTCACCGGTTCCAAATTCCGTGTTGAATTGAAACGTTGTATTCAATATGGATTAAAATCTGCTCTATCAGCAATCGGTCTTGCACGGTTTCTACCATTGAGACTTCAACGAACACTATTCGGTGAGAATCAAATAATGGGTATCCGCAATACGTCTTTAACAAAATACAGAGAACGAAATGCTGTTCATCCTATTCAAACCCAAAGAAAATGAACATGTCATCTACTGTATAGACACATGCAATGAAATTCTTATTTTCGCACATTTGTAGATATCATTGTCGTTGTCACTCTATCATTAGCAATAGGAACTTCTACACTCAACTTGAACTTAATATTTTGATGTAAAGTCTAATTATCAATAAACGTAAAAAGATATTAAAACATGTTTGTTTGTCTCACTTAAGTCACAGGTTTCTTTTTTTTACAAGACGTTCACCATTTCATTTCGTTTAAGAAATTCATCTTATTAAATTAAATTAGATATGAGTTACGCTTGTTGTAGGTCGTGCTTCGCAACCTAAAACCATCAAAGTTGTTGTCACTGGTACATAGACAGTTAAGCCTACGACAGTTGAGCCCCGATAGTTGAGGCTTCACAGATGAGCCTCGTAACAGCTGAGTCGTGAACGCTTGAGCCTCACACTAAGAGCAATCAATTTTAACTTTTAAAAAATTCTTAAATCCACAATTTGAAAAAAAGTTCATTTTTAAATAAATTTTAAAAAATTTAGATATAATAAAGTGTAAAACAACTTAAAACAAAATTTTATACACAAATAGAAAGAATTATTCTAAAAATGAATTGCTAAGAATTTAAATATAAAAAAAACTGAAAATGCCGCTACTAAATTTAACTCCTACAAGCATTTTTTTCGAGACAAAAATTTCAAGCGAGCCACTTGTGTTTGCATATTGATGGGAGAAGTGGCATTTTAGTGCAGAGTATGACCCATCCATATGCTCTTCGAACCTCCACCTATGAGCTGCCAAGTACCGACTCGTCCAAATGCCTACATTCACAACAACATCTTATTTTATTTTAAGTTTAAATTCTTGCCAATTCAATTTCAAAGTAAATTAGGTTTATTTTAAAATAATTTAAAAAAAATAATTTTTTAAAAGTTAAAATGGATTGTTCTTAGTGTGAGGCTCAAACTTTCAAAGCTCAGATGTTACGAGACTCAAATATCTGGTGCTCAAATGTTAAGAGCTCAGCTGTTAAGAGGCACATGTGTGAAGGCTCAACTGTCGGGGCTCAACTGTCGTAGGCTCAAATGACCTGTTACCGTCGTCACTATGTAAAGAATATCTATGCGCTCGAATCATTTTATGTTTATCTATGAGTATAGTTTTCTACGATTATATATTTATTAGAGTCTGAATTAGAATAGATGTTAGGAGCTAACAATTCATTCTAGTCTCAGAAAATAATTTTCGTGTCTTTGCAATAGCTTCGATGATACTTAGGTCTGACCAAAAGTTCTCAGAGCATTAAATAAAAATATAA
>CAJNOP010001555.1:0-14948 GCA_905250075.1 Rotaria sp. Silwood1 | reverse complement strand
TTATATTTTTATTTAATGCTCTGAGAACTTTTGGTCAGACCTAAGTAAATGATTAATGTCCGCGCCAGAATGAGAGAGAGATGGGTATAAATGCAATAACTCAACAACGACAATAGCTAGCGATCTGCGGTTTTCAGCAATAGAAAGAGGAGCCCCTGGGATGGTTTTTTGAATAATATTGTATGAGACAAAGTCATTTTGAACATTGCTATTTTTGGAAATCTTGTCTTAGAACCCAGAGAAACGGCAAACCACTAAAATAAATTTTTGATTTCGATATTCCCATTAGATAGAGAAATGTCAAATCTATAGTTCTATGTTAAGCTCAAATAGCTAGGGTGTGAGTGTGAATGTGGGTATGGGTGTGAGTGTGAATGTGGGTATGGGTGTGAGTGTGAATGTGGGTATGGGTGTGAGGTGTGCGGGTGTGATAGAAAGAATCATCCACATCCACATCCACACTTACCCATACCCACACACACACCCACACACCCACACACCCACACTCACACCCCACACATCTGATTTTGGCTATTTTTTCAGGTTAGATAGTCCTTAAAATATCTTTCTAGCTATAAAAGAATCAGGTCTCTAGGTATAGAGGCAACTGAGTTATAGCAAAAACAAAAATGTCCTAAATTTATGTTCACCATTTTACATTCCATGTATATCGTTGTTCTTTAAAATTAAAAATAGTATATAACACACAGTAAACAAAAGCAATTGAGATATTAAAAAGATCGGATATTCATTTATAAATATAATAATTAAGTTTCATATTACGAAAAATTGGCTTTATGGAATTGGTTATTATTATGTGTCAAGTCATTTATAGTATTTACTCAGTACTTTACTTAAAGTATGTTTATAGTAAGATATATTGATATAAATATCGCTATCCCTTCAGTCTAGCGCACAGTATGTTAGTTATCGATGATTGTAACTTGTTCATAATAATCTCTAGTGCGAATCATCTTACCATTTACTTAAACTCCTATTATTGAATAGCTATCGTGCGGCTAAGCCATTTTGAAATATCATCTACTACTTAGTTAAACTATATGGTGTTCACCTAAATGATCAACTATGAGTCATAATAATATTTAATCAGCGAAAATACGAATAGAAGCGATCAGTCATTATATGAGCTACTAGCTTCATTAAAATCGGCTTAATAAGAGCCGAATACCAAACTGTCTAATTGACAAAAGCATTAGTCTTGGGAAAATCAATAGACCCAGAATTAGATATCCAAAGCATTTCACTGTCTGATCTGCTATCAGAAAACTATAGCAAAGAATCACCGCCACTTAAAATGCATGGATCTCACTCGAAAGGAGTTCACGCCGATATGTGAAGAAGAAAATAGAAATTACGGAAAAGAGACATGTCTATGGCAACCGACTTTGTTAGGCTAATAATATGTAGACATAACAACATTGTTACTAAATTATTATTGTTACAACATTACGTTTCTCTTCTGTTTTATTTATGCATATACTTGTATGTTTGTCATTGCAAAAATGTGTCAGCTCATGAAAGAAGCAAGTGAGACTTTTGAAAAAAGTTTTCCAATAAATAAAGATTTTCTTTCTTGCAAATTTTAACTTTTATTCGAGATTCGTTCAGCTCAACCTATTCGAAGTTCTAATCGAGACTTCAAAAACAACTATGTTCATTATAGAACTACGATTGTCTTCTCATTCATATTTAACATGCATCATTTGAATAAATTCAACGCAAATTAGTTACAACTGTCTAATTTTGTGAATGACAGTGACAAATCTTTTCAGGTTTCGTCAAAATTTTCTCATAAATAATGTGATGATACGATGTGACAGGATAATCGTTAATCTAACCAATGCAACTGTGTTGATATCGTTCGTATACGTAAATGAGCTATAAAAGAAGTAATGTAGCATGATTAATAAGGAAAGACAGCTGTTTTATTTTCTATTGTTGAAACTCTTGTGGGTTTCAATGTGATGCGACAATTAACTCACACTCATCTACTTTTCACTGTTTTTTCATCCCTTTTGAAAAAATCGGTGAATCAAACTCTGAAGGATTCTACGAGATCTATTCACATCAATTTAGCACATAGTCAAAAGGAATCATATTCAAGCTGAAGGAGATATGAGCTGAAAGACGAACTAAGATTGTTTACAACGGAGTATTCACCAGTTCATTGATCTCAACGTTTTCTTTCGATTTGAAAGTTTTCCTTAGCAATGAGAGACTCGGCGAACATATTTGCACGTTTTTACATGCTGAAACACGACTTCAGTGGCATAAAAATATTTTTACAGGCGAATGTAAAAAAAAACGGACTTGATCTTGCCGTTGTTGATGTCGATAAGATACATATATGATCGCTTTTTTCTCATTAGTTTCCGTTTAAAAGTGAATCTTCCGTTTTCAAACGATTGCAAAATATCTAGTGATTCTCTGATGGATATCATTTCGATGTCGAGCATCGTAGACAGTGCTCGCCAATTGGTAGATTAGATCTGTCTTGTCTAAATGTCTTAGTATGGTTTTATTTAGAGTTATAACTGTTCGATAATCGTTTCTGTTCAAAAAATATTGTTAAAAACGATTTCTGATACGAAAGAGCTGATCGACCATATTTTAATAAGCTACACATGATTCTGACAAAGCTAACTCAGGCTGGCATCTACAGCTTTTGAAGACTTATTTGAGCGAAGATGATCCCTATACATTTTTGAAATCTATCCTTGGTAAACATTAAGAAGTAATGAACACCTTTCCCAGGTAGAATTTAAATAGTTATAAGGATTACCCACATAGAAAAGAGGGGTCATCATACGATTTTAAATGATTTCAAACAACGTAGTCAGACTTCAGAAGACTTTTGACTTCGTTAGCTTTCAAAAAGACTTAGAATTCGGACAAAATTTTTGTAACGTGCAAAAATCACTGCATATTATTCGAAGATAGCAAAAGAATTTCTATCTTTTTAAAACAATTTTCCGTAATATATTTATTGATGGAACATTTCACTGCAGAATAAGACAATAATATGCATCGATAAAGGGCATTTTTATTTGAGGTAGGTCGTCAGTATGTATTCATATCACTATGAATAAAGAAAGAAAAACAAAATAAATCAGCTAGTTTTAATAGATTTTTTTTCAAATTTCTTCGTCATCTCACAAATATGTGTCTTTTATCCTTCTTAGAAAACCTATAGTCCAAAACACTTTTGAAAATAATCTATCAATACTCTTTCTTTTATAAGTCTCCTTGTATCATAGGATTGTATTTCAACTATTTAACCCTGTAAATGTTACTGCCGAGTGTACTCTCGTCAAAGAAAACTTTATGGAATAGAGAAAGATTGCAATTTACTAACTCTGTTTTCTTTGTGTTCTCTGTATCGACTCTAACAACATGAATCGAATGGAGTTCTTTTCATCGGCTTTGATTTTTCATATTGGACTTTTTAAATACTATTTTATGTTCTTCTTTTCGTTTGTCAATATCTTTACATGTTTTCCTAATGTAACAACGATGGCAATTTTCATAGTTCTATTAAGAAACTAAATTTTTTGATTCGTTAGATCTAAGATACATTTGACTAAATACCGATGGAATAAGTGCTTCTGCACAGAAGTCAAAGTGAATTCTTTTCTTGTGATGTTGTAACAGTTTTTAATATTGTCATCTATTGTAATATATTTATTAGCTTACATGTATTAGCATATATCTACGTTTATTTTGTAATTTCTGAGTTCGTTCCTTGTTCATCTCAAATATAACTCGGTATTAGCGAGCTTGTTCTACATCTAAGCTATTAAAAATCAATCTTCGTTCTTTCCACTGTAGCATGTAAAAATCGAATTTCTTATTACTTTCCATCTCAATGGTAAATTCTACAAATGGCTGGATTTTGTTCATGAATTTAACAGAAGTATAAGATCTTTTTACTTTTCTATTTAAAACTATAAAAATATCATCTATATAGCGCTAAAATAATTCTTTTTTGTTGTCTTTTCTGTTAAGGAAATATTCTTCCTTATGAACTATATATGTTTCTTCTTGCTCAATGGAAATTGTTCGTTCGTATCTATTTTCTCACGGTCAATTAACATCGATATTGACCTTGTCTTTTTATTCTTTTGCGCATTAATCTTTCTGTCGCATAGCTTATAATACGTGATAGTGTTATTATCATATATATACGTATGCACTTCTTTCATTGTATGCAGAATGGTTATTGCTGGCATTCTCTTCTTCTTAATTCTTTCATGCTTTCATTCTCTTCTTCTTTCGTGTTTCCTTCTTCATTATTGAAATAAAATTGAACTCACGTTCAACAAAAACACAAAACTTACATTTTCTAATTCTGCTTTTGCTTCACACGATCACTCATGAATGAAACAACCACTAGGGGTACCAAAGTTCTGCATATACCTACTCCATTTGTTTGATCATAGTTTTCATCGTACAAAATATTAAAGAGTTCATTTTAAAAACTCTAATGACTTTTTGTAAGGTCAGGATAATATTCTCTTATATTTTTCTAATCTCAATAGATATAGTTTTTTCAAAGACACGTTTTGTATATAAAGCCCAGACATCTAGTGATCATATCAATTCACAAATATCTGTATTCAGCCGAGTTTTATCGATAAAATCAAATAAATCTTTAATGTAAATTATAGTTTTAGATGGAGTTCGATCTAGTAGATTTGCTAAGAGGTATGGAAAAAACTTCTCAGACATTTTCCTATCGACGTATCTTTACAACTGCTTCAGCGATTTCAACAAAGAAATAGTTATTTTAAAGAATATTTAAAAGGGAACCTATTGCATAAAAATAAAGATTCCAACTCAAATGCATTTGAATCTCAAAAACTATTCTTTAATTTTAAATAGTTAGAAATTAAAACAGATTTCGTTCGTCTTGTAAAAGATAATTTTCACGGTTTCATAGAAGTCAAAGTAGCCATCATTTTACTTGGTTCTTTGAGTTAGTCCACAAAAATCGAATTCATTGTTATTTAACAAGATAATTTTGACAATTTCTTACAAAATAATAAATGTCTTACACCAACGCTTCTCTTCTCTTTTCATGACATTTCATTTAGAAATGTATGACAAATATAAATGATGCAGTTTTTGAAAGAAGAGAAAATATTCTTTTTAAAACATAATTAAAGAGTTATTAAGGGAATAGGCATTGCCATTTTTCGAAATCTCATAAAAGTCTGGGTTCTTTTAAAGCAGTGCTTCTCTTTCCTGTTGTGTCTTGTTCTTTATGAACTTGTTATTAAAAGAAGTTGTGTAAGAACGGAAAGAGGAAAACAAAGATTTTCTTGCAGCACCATTAAATTGAAGAGAAATAGAAAGCAACATTTTCTGTCATTATTTTTGCACCTTACATTATGAGACAAATACTTCTGAGAAATGTTTAATGATATAGTCACATGTATATCTTTATTATTTCTCAAGTTAGAACCTTTCTTTTTGCACAATAAGTATACCTTTAAATGCTGTCTAAAAGTTTTTTTTCTTTGTTGAAATTATTAAAGTGATTACCAATATATATTCATAGGAAATTTTCAGACAACTTTTCCATATAGTATCTACCCGTATAACAGCGTGTGGGTGTGGATGTCGAACTGTCTTGTCTTTGATTGAAGCCTTAGCGACGCCTATACTTTAAACCGATATTTTTTGCATTTTTTAATAACTACTCTGTTTAAATGTTTTTCGTTTTTCTAATATATGTAAGCATTTAGTGCAGTTATTATAAGTAAATCCTCCGATATATCGAACAAAAATCCGAAGTATCTTTTGGCAAAATTAGTAAACTATCGTACCGACTCTGTTAGCTTTTTAGGAATACAATGAACAACACCACAACAAATGCCATAAATAGCATCGAAGGTATGCTGTCAAACATTTCCAATCAACTAACTATCTGGGGCGGCTTGTTTCTTTTGGTTTTTGGAAAATATAAATTGTGTCGCAAATATGATGGTATTTCGATTACAAATATTTCGTAAACAAGCTTGTTTCATCTATTTATTTTGGGAATCAGTTGCCAACTTCGTTTTTCTGAATTGTATCCTCACCACACGGGTGTTGCAATCCGGTTTTCAAATCCCTCTTATGACACGTTATGATGTGCTCTGCAAAATTCGAGAATTCATCTCAGAATACATATTCCAGATTGGCAACACGTTATTTATATGTGCTACAGTTGATCGGCTTTTATCGACACAACGTTCAATCAGTAAGTGCTAGTAGTTACGAAAGCAATACTCTGTTTGACACGAACATTCGAACACTAGACATATGTATGGGTTTACATTTATGCTGCAGATAAGAGAATCAGGAATGTAATGCGATATCAATCTGTTTTAGTTTTTTATCGAAACTCTTAGCTGAAAGTAGGAATGACATTAAATTTATGCATAGTTTCCAAAGATGTTGAAGCGCCTAGATTGAGCCAAACTGGTCTGACTGGTATTGTTTCCATGGTTGTTCTAGTGGTTTCAATTATCTTATATAGTACTGATTAGTATTTTGATAATAGTGTCGAAGTCAACAGAAGTACAGATATAGGTGATATGAGAAAAGGTTAGTGAAAGTTCTTGTTTCGTATAAAGTTACCCAAAGCGTTCAAGTACCTAGCAGTATAGCTTTGTGACAGATCGCAACAATATTCTGTTATATTATAGAACTTCGTCAATGGAGCAATCGTGTTTCTCTTGCTTACAAGCTAATAGTGGCATGTGCACTCTTATGGTTAGTCGTCTTGGGTCATCGATTAGTATGTTACACTAATTCAAATGGATACTGTGGAGCTCAAACAGGCCCATATGCTCTTTTTGATACTTATCTTGAAGCATTTCTATCAGGAGTGTGTTCGCCTCTTAGTGTGATCGTACTCGCATTTTTGATTTTAAACAGTGTTCGAAACGCCATGAAACGACGTGTGATGCCTGGTGCTGCTGTTTCAACAGAACGCAGGACAAATCTCTCACAGTTTCAACAGATCGATTCGCAGTTGACACGAATGCTTTTTTTGGAATCCATCATTGCGATCATTGCGTATATTCCCTATGGAACTGCAGTTCTCTATTTCAACATTACTGACAAGTGGGCTAAATCAACTTTGCGACAGGCTTGGGAAGAAGTCATTGGTAACATCATCCGTCTCTGTTCTTATCTGTTTGCCGCATCTGGTTTTTATGTATCGATGATTTCGAATCATGGCTTTCGAGAACAATTTCTGCGTTTCTTTGGAATAAAAAAAGTTATTCATCCCCAGAAAGGCACAAGAACCACCGTTAATCCTTTAACTACTCGTATTGCTAAATAAAACTCAATGGCTATCTTCAGAAGGATGTATAGGTCTGGGTTTCGATGAACGGAAGTTATAATTCTGCAATCATGTTGTGATTTAACAAACAACAGATCATTCTAGCATTTCTTTTTCGATCTTCATTATATAATATTAATTCCCTTTTTGTTTCTCAATAAACTATTTAGTCTCTTTCTTTTGTTCGGAAAGACGATTTGTATTTAACCGGGGGCATGATCAGTTTGTTGTAAAAACAATATAAACAAGAGACATCGGATAGTGAATCATAAGCAAAATACGTCAGGTTCTTGGACAGAGAGGTATAATTAAATTAATTAGTTTATTAATTAAACGAATGGATGTCATCTACTCGAACAAGTTCGAACCTGAAAAATATAACGATTCATGATCATCTGCTAAAAGTGAAAACAACACCAATGGAGGGTGTTGGTGTAAACGTGAGATATAGCTCTTCATGTTGGTGTGGGTACAGATGTCATGGAAGCGGTTGAACCTTCACCTCTACACCCACCTCTCTCAGCTGTCACTGAAACGGTCACTCAATGTTTTTGAACCTGTTGAACATATGTTTGACGCCAGAAACATTGACAACAACTTACCTGCTTACTTTCCTGATTGGGGATAAAGTATTGCACAGATGTACTTTAAGACACGGAACATGAGCAAAATTATGATTTAGTTTTTCGATATCAGTTACAAAGTTTTATACAGGATATGTTATGTGTGTTGCTTAAGATTATCTTGTCTCCCCTAAAAACAAATGATCTTAACCAAGCTCTATGCAAAAGGCACGACATTTTTAGAACACATTCAGCATATAGTGAAGAGCCTATCGCAAAATTTTCAGGGTGTGGGTAAGTGTGGGTATTGGTGTCGCTCAATGCAGAATACAACTCTGATACCCACCCACACCCACACCCTTGAGATGACATTTTTGAGAGCTACATAATATCCCAGATTGAAAAGTAAGGGTCGGTTCCTGTAGGAAAACACCAGAAACAGACAAAACATGGAAGCAGGAAACCGATAGTCAGTTTTCCAGTAGCATTTGGGAAAATCTGGTGCCTTTTTCTAATTTTCGGCGATTTTCAGGCCGAAGATGTTGCGTTCCTTTAAGCTTTCTGCTGGAAAATTCACTAATTCCAGACAGTGGAGTCATCGACTGGGGATTAATTCTAGATCCTTTATGAAACTATAGAATCTTTCTGTAGAATTTCGCGAAAAAACCATCGATTTAGTTTTCATTACTAACCTGCTAGAATACCAATACATATAAGGGAAGAAATTCTCTTATAGCTGAATGGGAAGTTCAAAGTCAACTATATGCTCTAGAGTCATATCCTAAAACGTTTAGATTCATTTTTGCAAATGGTTAGAGAAATAGGTTAATTAATTTAAGTAAGTGTCAACTGAACCCTACAAGTGCCGATAAAAATACACACTAAAAGAGCAATATTGCTTATCATATATATGATCTATTAGACAAAGGAGAAAAAGAAATAACTTAACATTGTTTCAATCATATACATTTATTCATTATTAGTTTTGCCTATAGAACAATGTGTATTTGTTTTCATTGACGACATCGACCATAGAGTACAGACGAATATTATGTACGCATATAAATATTGATCTTCATAGGTTGAAAAGAATAGATAAATGAATATAAACATGGAATATTCATGCCTTGGATTAAATGATTTACCTGATGAAATTCTCATGATTATTTTCAAAAAACTGGACAATATTGAAGTACTTTATTCTGTACTAGGTGTCAATTAATGTCTAAACAAAATTGTTCATGATTTAATTTTTACAAGTAGTTTATTTTTTGTCAAACGGTTGTCACATCATTTTGTCGATGAAATGCGTAGTGATATGATATGTGATCGATTTTGTTCAAAAATCTTACATGAAATTCATGATAAAATCGGATGGTTTCATCTTGAATCATCATATATGATACATGTTTTACATGCTGCTGATTATCCTAATTTATATGGTCTCGGCCTTTATAATATTAACGAAAACCTAGCTCAATATCTTATCAGTGGTAAGAAACAATAATTGAATTATTTTTATTCTAAAATGAAATTATTTATCAAACTTATCAATCTAGAATCCTAGATCATGAAATATATTGCAATTATTTTCATAGCTTTTTTTCTTACTAATATTGTATGCATATAGTTAGATGAAATTCTTTCATTTGGTATTTTCAAAAATCAAATAACAAGACTTTTAATTACAATTAATAAAACGATAATTATTATGAGATGCTATTATCAGTGGCAAACATATATTATTACATCTTCACTGTTTTCACCCGTCTGACTCCTTTAGCATTATATGAACCATCGTATCAAAGTTGTGTTCGAGGGTGTGGGTGTGGGTTGAGTGTGGATGTGGGTGGGGTGGGATGTGGGTGTGTATTCTCTCCAACAACAACCACACACCGTACCGACACCCATACCCACCCATACTCGCACAAATCAGATATGATCACTTACATTAATACAGATTTTATCAAATCAATCATTACTAAAGCTTTTCTACGTTGTTCACATGTGCGCATATGTATTTGTCTGTTAGGTTGGATTCTTTTTTTTAAATCATATTCTCGTGTTTCGACGTTATCCAGGTCAAACAAGCACGGTCGTAAACGATCGTATACGAAGAAATACGACGATTGACATGAGGCCGTATTACGATCGTATATCTCCGTCACCGTATACGGAGAAATACAGTGATTTACGGAGAAAAATACTCTTGTTTATTGTCTTCGTATATGGAAGTCGTATACGATCTCCGTTTTGCTACATTTTTCTCTGTATACGATCGTATTTTCCGTATACGGTCACGGAGATATACGATCATAATACGGCCTCATGTTTTACGGAGAAATACGGTCGTTTACAATCGTATATGGCCTGCGTATTCGTCGATTTGGGTAAGTATTTTGAACTTTTTAAAATTCAGTTTCGATTTTCTTTTCTTTCCTCTTTCCTTTTTCTTTTCGGTGTACTTTGCACGTTAACATGTGCGTAGTGAGTAAATTGATACGTACTCTTTTTTCATGGACAATCACTGCTTAATTTTCTACAATGTCGAGGTTTTGTTCAATAAAGAAGATAATAAACTTAAACTCAGGCATGCTGTTAAACGTTTGAGTAGATCATAACTTTTCAATAGATCCCATCAATTTCATCATTTGTAACCGAGAAAATAAATCCGAAATATCTTCGAAGAACCGAAATCAAAGTGAAATTTATTTGCTTTTATTTCAATTTTTTAACTTAGCAAATAAAAAATGATAAGCCGATTCATTTGATTTATCTTCATATGGGAAATAAATGAATGAAAGAATAAAGCTAATGAATCTCATTGTTAGTCTCTTCTAAGCAAACTTTCTTCTAATATAAGCATTCTTCGCCAAAGAGAACAATACAGAGCTGGTTACAAAAAAATATGACCACCATTTTTGTTTCTTCTACTCCAAGATGTATAGTCTTATTTAGCCGAAACATCGTTCGACCAATGTAGAAAATGAAAGTCTATGCATCATGATGATTTTTGTTTTTATTTGAAACATGCTAGCCTTTGTTATTCTTTTCCTATTCATCTTCTTTATCTTTTCTTTCTCAGTCAATTGTGCTGAATTGTAATGGAATTGAATCAAAGCTGATGTGCATAACATCGATAGATCTTCGATTCTCGATTACCAACATCTTAATATATTGTTAATTTTGTGTCCTTCGCTTTTACTCTTATTATTCATTTCTCGCATTTTCGATGTTGATCACTGTTATGTTCTAACGCATCACACATTAGATTGTTTATCAAAATTACACACACATTACATGGGGGACGCTCTCTCAATATTCAGCACTAACCATTAATACGAATGATAACTGTTTGCACGAACCCACACACATACCATTCAATTAATAATCAAGGTAATCAACATATTATGGTCTCTCTCACTCTCCTTTTCAATGTCAAACTTTTATCAACAAGAATACTACCTACTTTACATGATATCGATAGGAATCTGTTCTGTAGTCAAAAAATACAGATGCATAACTGTTCTTTTTCATTTTTCCTATGTATTTGTGAATAAAAGTTAAGAAGAGAACAGAGAAAAGTATCTACTCATAAAATAGGTGCCTGATTGTCACTGTCTTCGTCACGGACTAGGAATCAGTCATGTGTCAATACAGATGTGTTTACTATTTCTTTTTTTGACCGTCGTCTTTTGCAAACAAAAAATATCATTTATACTTGCTATATTGTTCTATTTGTTTTTCTTGGCTTTTTCTTTCTTTTTCGCCGTATGCCTTCTGAATTAGAGATCAAAGGCTAGTTGGTAATCAAATTTTTATTAAAAAACTAATAAATGCACTACAAGAATGGAAAAAAATAATGACCAAATTGAAATATATGAATATTAGGTAAAAGGAATGGATTAGAAAAAAAGACGAACTAAAGTTAAAAAAAAGAAAATTATGTTCGAATGGTGTCCTTCGAGAGCTCTTGATCAATGCAATGCCACCGGTTTGAGTTTGGGTTGTCTAGAAAAGAATAATATATTTATTAAGTTTCTAGTAAAAATTTGATACATATTTAACTTACTGGTTTAGCTGTTAAGGCACCATTCGCATATATGTCTAACGTAGGAAAAAGTATCAGATCTTCAACTTGATGCTATTCCACGTAACAAATCAACACAGTCGAATACGACTTTCATCATTTTTTTCATTGTATTCGATGCACAGCGTTGACATTGATACCGTAAATCAGAATCGTATAAGACATGAATAGTACCAAGCAAGAACTCGTACAACTATTTCTCTACTTTAATAGCGAAACTATGGAGTACACAGTGAACATATATTCCATTACTCGCAAATACTACGCATCACTGATTTATTCATCTATATTCAGTATTGCGATGCAAAAAAATAGCTTAACAATTTTCCTCCAAGACCACATGGCATGTGAACTCTAGCTACGAAGACTCAACTCCCCTATTACATTGATTTCCGACTCAACCTTTGGCCAAGACAATTTGTATCGCAGATTACATACCAAACGAATTTAAGCAACGATACTCTCAATCACCTATTCCAAGATATCCACCAGAACGGATCAACTTCGCGTTATTACCCGATGTCACAAGTTCCATAAATTGAACACACGAAGGATTCATTTAACTATTTTATCCGTTTGCCGAACAAGTTATGTCATCAATACTTTAGTCTAACAGCATACAGCACACGAAGACTACCCACGAAAACGCTGTTCATCTCCTTGATTCACTTCCAAGTGATAGAGCGCCATTGAATCTATAAGTGAAGATCGTATGGCCAATGAACACTATTTACCAGTATTCGATTCATTTCTTTGATTCACTTCGAAGTAGTATAACAACATTGAAGCTATCAGCAAAATTCGTATGGCCAATGAACACTATTTACCAAGATTCTATTCATCTCTTGAATTCGTTTCGAAGTGGTACAATGATGTTAAACATATAAGTAAAGATCATATGGAAAATGAACAATATGAACAAACATTCTATTTATCTATTTGACTCACTTCAAAGTGGTTTAACAATGTTGAATCTATAAGCAAAGATTGTATTGAAAATGGACACTATGCAGAAGGATTCTATTCATCTTTTTGATTCGCTTCGAAGTGATAGAATCATGATAAATCTGAGAGTGAAGATCGTATGACAAATGAAAATTGTTCACAAAGATTCTATTCATCTGTGTGATTTGCTTCAAAGTAATAGAGCAATATTAAGCCTATGAGTAAGGATTGTTTGGCAAATGAACACTATTTAGAAGAATTCTATTCATCTCTCTGATTCACTTCGAAGCGGTAGAGCAATCCTAAACCTATGAGTAAAGATCGTATGACCAACGAACACTATTTAGGAGAATTTTATTCATCTCTCAGTTTCGCTTCGAAGTGGTAGAGCAATCCTAAACCTATGAGCAAAGATCATATGGCAATTGAACAGTATTCACAAACATTCTATTCAATTCTTTGACTTGCTTCAAAGTACTATTACAGTCTTTAAGCTAGTAGTAATATTCGTATGGCAAATGAACACTATTCACCAGTATTCGATTCATTTCTTTGATTCTCTTCGAAGTAGTATAACAGCATTGAAGCTATCAGTAAAATTCATATGACAAATGAACACTATTCAGCAGTATTCGATTCATTTCTTTGATTCGCATCGAAGTGACAGAAGGATGTTCAACCTATGAGTAAAGATCACATGACAAATTAACATTATTCAGCAGGATTTAATTCATCTGTTTGATTTGCTTCAAAGTTCTATAACAACATTGAAGCTATCAATAAAATTCGTAAGATAAATGAACATTATTCACCAGTATTCGATTCATTTCTTTGATTTGCATCGAGGTGACAGAAAGATGTTCAACCTATGAGTAAAGATCACATGACAAATTAACATTATTCATAAAGATTTAATTCATCTCTTTGACTCGCTTCGAAGTCGTTGGATGATGTTGAACCTATTAGTAAAGATCGTATGGCAAATGAACACTATGCAGTAGGACTCTATCCATCGCTTTGATTTGCATCGAATTGGCAGGACGATGTTGAACCTATAAGCAAAGATCGTATGGAAAATGAACCCTATGCACGAGAATTCTATTCATCTCTTTGATTCGCTTCGAAGTGGTAGAATAATTGTGAACCTATGAATCAAGATTGTTTGCCAAACGAAGACTATTCACAAAGGTTCTCTTCATCTTTTTGATTCGCTTCGAAGTGTTAGATCGTCATCGAATCTTTGAGTAAAGATCGTATGATAAATGAACACTATTCACAAAGATTCTATTCATCTCTTGGGTTCGTTTCTAAGTGGTAGAGCGATGCTAAACCTATAAGCAATGACCATAAAGCAAATGAAAACTATACACCAGGATTCTAATGATTTATTGTATTCGTTTCGAAGTAATAGAGCGATGTTGAACCTATAAGTAAAGATGGTACAGGAAATGAACACTATGCATCAGGATTCTATTCATATATTGTATTCGTTTCGAAATGGTAAAATAATACCGAATCTATGAGGAAAAAGCTTATGGGAAACGGACAGTATTCACAAAGGCTCTGTTCATCTTTTTGATTCGCTTCGAATCGGTAGAATGAAGTCGAGCCTAAAAGAAAACATCGTAAGGAAGCTAAACATTTATGACCAAACCTCAATGCTTCTTTATTGTGGATTGTATTGTATAGTGCAGGAGTACTGAGATACTAAGCGTTTCGCGACGAAAATGAATCATCTGCACGTTTGTCCATCAATAACTCTAGGACTTGACGGAGAGTAAGCTCTCGTTCTGCAAGACGGTCATCCATGTTGTCATTGTCGTCGAAAGCGTGCATAGAGGACCTAGCAGCAGCACAGATCACCAAAGCAAGGAGAAAAAATATTGTTGGCTTCATTGTGTATACTGCAGTTGAGTGATCGACTACTGATTCGGCGTTGATATGAGAGGTAGTATGTAATTTAATGTATGATGATGATTGTGATGTATTTGCT
>CAJNOP010001554.1:0-23200 GCA_905250075.1 Rotaria sp. Silwood1 | reverse complement strand
GGGACTAAGGGGACTAAGGGGACTAAGGGGACTAAGGGGACTAAGGGAACTAAGGGGACTAAGGGGACTAAGGAGACTAAGGAGACTAAGGGGACTAAGGGGACTAAGGGGACTAACTAAGGGGACTAAGGGGACTATTCAGTGAGGAAGCGTGTTTCCCCACCTAACACACCTTTTATTTCAGCGTCGCGGCGTGGGGGCGCGAAGCGCCCCCCGAAGAGCCGCGACCCATGCACGTCTCTGTGTACACCATTATTCCTACCCTTAGGCCGGTTAGTTAGTCCCCTTATTCCCCTTAGTTAGTCCCCTTAGTCCCCTTAGTCCCCTTAGTCCCCTTAGTCCCCTTAGTCCCCTTAGTCCCCTTAGTCCCCTTAGTCCCCTTAGTCCCCTTAGTTAGTCACCTTAGTTAGTCACCTTAGTCCTCTTAGTCCCCTTAGTTCCTCTGTCTTGGTAAAAATGGGCTGTTATTTTTTTTTCAAAATTCAATTTGAATTAAAAAAACCCATAGACTCCATCTTCTCTGCGTCACCAATCTTTCTTTTCATACCTTAACTAGGAAATGCATCTGTGTACTGAAAATTTGATCATTAACTTATTTTTTTTTGTGACTATACAACCTTAAATCTTCAGTTGAATCTGACTTTGCGTCCGAGAAAGAGACAATTTCGTATTTGTTTTGTTTTGATAATTACTTTTATTCTTTTCAACCTCAAGCCGAAGGAAGATTTCTACAGTTTCCTTTAATTTCTTCTAGAAGAAAGAAAATTAAAATAAAAAACAGTTATAGTGCTTTTCCTTTCAGAAATAACTGAACAAGCATACAAAGAAAACAAGTAAAATGAAATAAACACTCTAGGAAGGGTACTGATTAATGTGTAATGATGATGATATTTTTGAAAAAATGCATGAAACAAAGCTTAGACATTCAAATAACAAATTCAAAAGCTGAGTGGCATACAACAAGAGGGTTCTGTTCTATGCAGCATAAAGAGTAACATTTTATTATTTTATGAAGAAAATCCGCAGCGTGTCATTTTCTTGGTGATAGAAGAATCATTAGAAGAACTCCTGTTTTTTGTCGTCTCAAAGCCAATTCATATTCAGCTGAAAATTTAAGGATGAGTAGTTATAAACAAGATAATTTAGTAATCAGATTTTAAAAGGAAAAAAAATTCCTAGTTAAAATAAGAGCTGATAAACAAATAACGCAAAGAAGCTAGTGTCAACCATCATAATACTTGTTCCGTGCCTAATTCTGAAGTCAAGTGAGAATGGCGTGAATTCTTTTAGATAATTTGCACACATGAGCTCCAACGGTACTTATTAGTTAACAATATTTTCTCGTTAGCATGCAGCTGGATTGCAGACCTCATTCTGATCATGGTCTCATCTTCATAATGGACTGCATCTGAAGTTTGAGGCCTTCCTGTATTAGTGTCAGGTTTTCGTGAAAAGTCTCGAAAATCAAGAAGGTTTCTGTTTATGTCGTCTTGAGCAAGAACTCAGAGGCTCGGTAGCATTCTTACCTATAGTATCGGCTTCGGATACGATTCTTGTGACATAGATTCTTACCTTCACCTTATATCCTACTGGAAATCAGGTTCACTCAATGCTAGTTTTATGTAGTGAAGAAAGCATCCACATTCATATTCAGTAAGCATGGAGAAGTCATAATCTAATTCATCATCGTTTTCGAATTATTCTGTCCATTAATCTATAGTAAAAATAGGCCGATAGCTTAAAAGAATATAAACGCTATGACCAATAACAAAGAAAGTGTTTCTAGGCTTTTACTTAATTCAACTAACAATATGTTATTTCGTGCTATACTAAACAGCTTATCTTTCATCGAAACTCGTTTTACTATTCAGCACATTCAAATATTTAACATGACGGGTGATCGGAAAATTTTTAGACAAACTGTTTCTTCATTTTTCACCTATGAGAAATGTATTTTCGACATCTCATAAGCTATGGGTTAGGACCAGAATTTTGTGCTCTTTCAGAGTATGGGCTTAGAAATTTTGTCTCACGAGGGAACCACTCGAGGTGTCAAAAAGCTTTTCAGTCGGAGATATGATAGTTTGATAGGGTATAGCTAGGAGTGATATACCCTAAGTTAGTTCAGGCGCAAGTTGCTTCTAGCAGGAGTTATGAATCTTGCAAGTTAGTAAGCGAAATTTCCTTTTTTACTGCTGAATGTTAGTTTTCTTGAAGAAAGAACAGCATATTGGACTGAAGTTTTTCTCATATCTATGTCGACTAATGGTCTTGATCATTCCAAAGTTCAAGCACAAAAGAATATAGATATGAGGAGAAAGACAAACTGCCATTGTTATGGCATGCCTGTAACAGTGCAGAAGACAAGAGAAAAAGAAAACTTTACTCGAGAAAGTAGAAGAAATAGATCACATAGCATATTATAATTTGAAAAACAGACAATGGGTGCAGTAAACCGAATAATATAGTTGTTTCGAGAACGAACTCCTAAAGAACTTCCGATTTCATCATCACTTACTCCATTTCAAGAAGAAGAACTTGCCAATCAATTATTCGCTGTATTCGAGTCAATATGAACAAGCACTTCGTATAATCAAGAAGACGAAACAACTCTAGATCATAATACATCAGACAATGAAACAGATGAGTGCGAAGACGAACCTGATGAACCATCTAATGATCCAAATTTTGAAGAAAAAGATGAAGAGAAACCAGTGTTTGAGTCATTTTCTTTGTCGTACATGAAACAAGCGCTTGCTTATTATGATGCAATAAATGCCAAAACTGGAAAACGATCACACACGTGGAAAAACGTCCAAAACAAATTTAAACGAATTACTCACCAATCGTATATGGCGCATTTTCGAAATTATGTCGAACAAGAAGGTGCGAAGAAACAAAAAATTGATTTATTAGATGATTATGTTTATGACAATTTCGAGCGCGTCCGAAATCTTCTGTGTGCAGTAACGACATAGACTTAAATGCTGGGCTATACAAAAAACTAGAATGATCTCATTGCACGATTTTGTGGCATCAGATCATTGGATCTTAAATTTTAAGCACAAGCATAATATTTATTCAAGAAAAATTATAAAGGTTAGGACCTGTTTTGTAGTCAGCATACGTATGCATAAAATTGTATGTTAGTATTTGAATATCGTTTTTCTTTTTCAGGTAGTTACAAAACGTGAATCAGTCAATGAGATTGAAATTAAAAGGTCAGCTGAACAATTTGTCACGCAAGTTAAATCATTGCCTCATTACAATGAACATTTCGTTTTGAATACAGATCAGTCAGGACTTCCGCTCGAGTTTCCCTCAACCCGAAAATTGTCTCATCGAGGCGAGAAGACAACACTTGTTACTGTACGCTCGAGAAATGCAACTACTCATAGTTATACAGTTCAACCGACAATAAGTATGAGTGGCAAAATCGTCGGTCCCATCTATTTATGTCTCAAAGAGATAAATGGTCGAATGCGCGAGAACATTAGAGCAAATCTTCCACAGATGAAAAATGTTGTCGTTACATGCAGTGCATGTATAAGTCAATAAAAGAGTTGAAACGGCTAGAGATTCCATGGAAAACGACTTCCAAAATCCAGCCTTTAGATGTGTTCTTCAACAGGCAATAGGAAGTAATCGCGCGTAAGGTTTACGAGCTGGTTCTTCTTGATGAAATAGACATTCATCTTGCGCAAAAAAATAATATCATCTGTTTACAATCTCTTATTCATAATCAGCTTTCATCTCCGGTTTTTACGCCTATGATAAGCTACGCATGGTTTAAAAGTGGTTATACTGATATTGATCCTGGTCCGTTTCAAACAGTGACCGAAATGTGTTTTAAATTTAAACAAGACTACTGTGACACGCCTTCTCGTGAGCAATTCGCGTTCATTCGATGTAGCTATTGCAACAAAATATTATGTTTACATGACTTTTTCGTTAATTATCATAGTCATGGTATCCGATTTATATAATCATGCACCGAGCTTTTATGATTTTTTTCACATTTTTGTTGTTCTTTTTTTTAATACTCATGCAAATATATACGAAGATAAAATCTAACACCATTTACAAAAGTATATTTTTCAGATGAATGAAAAAAAGAAGAGAACAAGTTTACATGGCTTCAACAAATAGTCTACTTTAACTCGAGAATAGTCTCAAAAAATTTGCTTAGATGATTCGTTTGTCATCAAGCAATAAAATATGAAAAGTCTTGAAAATTGTTTTTCTCTTCATATCTGGGCGCGATCAACTGCCCTGATACAGTCCTATTGTAAGGATAAAACATACTACTGTCCGGATCATATGAAAGAGGATCCCAGATAACCCTATATTGGCCTGAACAACACCATGTTTTATGCTTACAATAGGACTGCATCAAAATGGGGTATCAGAGCAGTTGATTGCGCCAATCTATATTCTTTTGTACTTGAACTTTGGAATGATCAAGACCATTAGTCGACATAGATATGAGAAAAACTTCAGTCCAATATGTTGTTCTTTCTTCAAGAAAACTAATATTCAGCAGTAAAACAGGAAATTTCGCTTAATAACTTGCAAGATTCATAACTCCTGCTAGAAGCAACTTGCGCCTGAACTAACTTAGGGTATATCACTCCTAGGTATACCCTATCTAACCATCATATCTCCGACTGAAAAGCTTTTTGACACCTCGAGTGGTTTCCTCATCAGTTCAGTGTAAGTAATACATTGCATCCCTCATCATCCTAGCGACATGCCAGTTTCCTATCAGAAAAATCTTGAGAAACAGTCAATAGGAAAGAGCAATATGTTGAGACACACATTTCTTAATAGAAAACTTATGCTCTCTATACGATAAAAACGTTTCATGATCAAAGGCTCTAATAGATGCAGTGCACATTTGCACAGATCACAAATGAAGAGAGCTTCTTTCTAACATAGAAACACACTAGATAAAATTCCATTTTATGTTGATTAAACGAGCTCTTCATCTTTGAAATGTCTTCTAGAAATTCAAAAATATGTCTCTAAAAAAAAAACAACATGTTCATTATTGAAGAAAGTTTATATATTCAGGTATATATGGCGAGATTTGTTGTATGAAATATTCCTGCTGAACCTAAAAACGCATTTCTTTTTTGAAAAAGATCTAAAAGAATTTTTTGACAAAGACACAAAGAAAAAAATGAATGTGTATTCGACTTCTGTTTAGTCCTATAAAATATTTCTTCGCAGACAACTATATCCATTGAAGTTAGCTTGAGATTAATAGCTATACTAAGGATATACATATTTCACTGTAAACAAATTTTATCTATATTATTCAAACCTCAACATAAACAACTGAGATAAACAAGTTTGACAAAAACTTTTATTTTATTGTTCATAGTTATTTAGCTATTACAAAAGTTAAATGTTGTCAGTAATAGATATTATTTTTTATAAAAAAACTGAATGCTATGGAATTATTGTACCAAGATGTTAGGGTAAGTTGATTGTATTGTCCTAGGAACGCTACTCTCATCAATCATTGTCCCTCTTTTTTTTCATACAATATGATCTGCTTCTTTCTCATTCTACCTGTATAGAAGAGGTGAAACATACTAGTTTGCTAATGATTTATTGAGAGTTTGAGTTAAAGATTAAAAAGCACTCTACCACTTATCCATAGCAAAGCTATATAGTGATAGCCACATCTACATACTCACAATCACATACCCAAATCCTTTTTTTCGCTGTTTTTATATATGATCGATATGTTTTTCTATTGATGACTTGTTTTCTGAAAGTTTTTGAAAAATCTTTATTTCGACATTTCTTTTTCTGGTGTGGGTATGCGGCTTTGGGTGTGGGTAAGTAGTATGAGTGTTTCTTCCTTTCAATCCACACCTCACATCTGGTCCCAGAACCATATTGTCCATATGTGCTTAGAATCTCTTTCCTATGCTGCTCTTAAACCTCGGAATGATTGACGACAAAATTTTTCATCATCATTAGAAATGATTGCTTTCCAAAGGTTCTTATTTTAAAATTTCTATAGCTTCAAATGCCAGAGCAATATACACAAGTATATCGGAATGAAACTTGTCATCCCTATCTAAAATGTCTATGAAAAAGTCTAACACACTGAGAAAATGATTTGTTTGACATTGTGTTTTTGATAATTTCTTCATTGTTTTAGATATAATGACATTTTTTTTGCTGAGCTATCAACGATTGTTTAATTTAAAAAATAATCAGGACTTTTCAATCAAATTAAGGCATAAATATCGATCAATTCTTGTTCTAAATTTTCATTGAAATTATTTTGCTCATTATTCTTCGGAATTTGAATTGAAAATAACTTTTCAACATATAGATCAGAAAATATTTGACTGTTATGTAATTTTTGTTACATTTTTAGACGAAAATTTGCCAAAAATGATTAGATCGATACTCATTCTAGGATCAATTTTCGCAAATAATTTCATTTGATCTTTTAATGTTTCTGAAATCATTTGTGTCTTAGCAATTGATTTCAGTATAATCTAGTAGTTCTTCGGTTTTGTCTTGAACAACAATGAGTAATATAAATTGCGTCTGTAATTTTTCTTTCTACCTCAGCAATTTCAACTATCATCAATAGTTAACATAATATTTTGATCGTTTTATAAATTTTTAAGAGCTCCGCTGATTAATTCTGAACAATCGTTTAATGATACAATTGATTTAGTCAAAGCTTTGTTGAAATAATTGAGTCTCATCAAATTCAATCAATTTATCTAGTAATTGATCACCTAAGTTCCGCTTTAAATTAGCAAGTTCATATGGATATTTGTGACCTTCTTCTAATTTCGAAGTATACAATAATATATTAATTTCCTGTTTCATATTTTCATCACAAATGATAGTTGTTGTGAAAATTAGGAGAACTTCTCTATTTTTATTTTTTCAGCTCAACTTAATGAATTGATATAAATGTTTTAAATTTGTTAATATTTCGAAGAAAAATATCTTGATTATCTATCGTAAGAGCATAAATTAAAGCCTTTTGAACATGATGGATTAAACTCGTACCAAAAATTCGATAAAAACGAGTATTAGAATTGTATTCAAAATATTACAATTCATTATTTCGATGACTGAACAAATGACAGGAAAACATTGATGTATAATCAATGGGATTTCTATGCTTGAAAGTTTATCTAAAATTTTACAGATTATTGTTTTCGAATAGTTTTTATTTTTATTTTTTTGTTCTTGAAGAAGAAAAATAAATAGTATTTAATCAGACATGAATGCATTTTCCATTTCTCTCGTTCTAATTTTAATGAAAGCTAAGTTCATATATTCTGATTATTTTTAATTGAATTTTCAAATATTTAAATTAAGTGATGTTGTACTTGTTTAGAATCGAATCTTCTTACAAGTTTATTGATTCCATCATTAGATATCATTTATCAATTATTTGAAATATTCGATAAAATTCTTAAGATTTCTTCATTTAAGTTAACACTCGAAAGCCATTGAGTGTTAATCTTGGATCCTCTTTAGTTTTTTTTTCATGTAAATAAGAGATAACATCATGAACATCTGTGTAAAAATGAACTAATAACAAGATTAGTTCTTTCTTTTTCTAATATATCAAATATTTCATTCGATGTATCTTGATTATTATTGTTAATATGCAGCAGATGAAATGATTTGTTACATAGTTTATTATCGTTAGATAGATAAAGATTATTAGCAATAATATGTAGAATGTTTTCATTAATGATTCGTATTATTATAAACCATGTTTTCAAATACTTTTAAAACTTGATTAGAAAATTCAGACATACTAACTGCATTTTCTAATGCAGAAATGATATCTTCTCGAATAAGATATTTATTCAATGAATAGTTACGACCCTAGAGAATGTACTGAGTTAAGAGTACCCGAAAAAGTATCCTGTTACCAGTATGTCACAGGAACTTTTGGATACCAAAGTACTTGAAAGTACTTTCAGGTACCTAAGTGGTACTTTGACAAGTACCCTGCTACAAAATGTGTAGTAACTGGGTACATGAAGATACTGATCAGATACTCAATTGGGTACCACTGTATAGTATTTCTAGGTACCCTGGTATAAAAATTTCAGCATGTTCAGGATCGAACCTGAACTTTAACTTTTTTTAATTTTTGTTTCTCACGAAGCAATTCACTACATTTTTTTTCGATTTTATTCAATTTAGTTTTTTCAATTCCAAAAAATTAGCAGGCACACTGCCGGGATCTGACCCGACTTGAGTTGGTCAGGTATCCATCAGACCACTTCGGAGTAGTCTGCTCTTGATCTACGATCAAGATCGGCATGTTCTCGACTAAGAAATAGTCAAGAAATAATCTAGAAAAAATTAGTAAGAAAATAGATTAATTTCTTATGTCTTACCCAGTTGTTTATATGGAGCCGTGCGTGAAAAAGAAAACGGTGAATAAATAGTCGCTACACAGAACGCGACAAATATAGGGTACCCTGTATACCTTTCCTCAGTCAAATTACAGATGCAAGTACCCATACAAGTACTTGTTCAGTGAGCGTACTTTTATGGGAACCACACGCAGTACCTACATCAGTATAATTACTGAGAATTTTTGAAGTACCCATATTGAGTACCCTGCTAGGGCTTTCTCAGTACATGGGTACCCTGAACTCAGTACTTTCTCTAGGGGAAGTACTTTTGGTTGATGGTGATTTCCAAACAATAGAATATAGTTGAAAATTTAAAAAGCATCATCTTCAAATTGACTTTTTACAGCTTCGTTAAATATTACATATAAAATACTTGTATTGACTAATTATATTGACAAAATTTTCTTCGGCTAATTTCAAATCTTCGAATATACAAACTGTCGGTAAAAAAAGCGACATAACTTGCCATGATAGATTCGTTAATTGATGACAATGTTGCTAAACCTCGGACATAAGCAACAGTTGCATAAATGAAAACAACGTATATTCTATTTTCTGTGTGCTCATTTAATAAACGACATGATTTTGTATATCTAATACTTATTTTTATCTAGACAACATGTATTTTTGATTATTTTCTTGATATAATCTCCTTTCAGGAAAGACAATGTGTTCTGACTGAGTATATCCATCATCATTGATTAGTGTTAACATATATAACTGAAGTCTATGCTTCATCTTATTAATAACAAGCAAAAAAAAACTATGTTACAGCTAATTCAAAATGCTTTATCTTGATTTCAACTGTCATCTACGTATTTGTAGGATGGATATTAACTCCTTGGGAACGGGAAGCACATATATGGACTTCAGTTCTCATCCAAGCACTCTTTTACTCAAGAATGTCTCTTACGACACTCTAATGGCAAAAGTGATAGTGTCGGTCATGGATCTGTAACATCAAAGTAGTGCTACACTACCCACTGTAGCGTACTCTGATTCATGTTCGTTCTAGCAAAAATATTGTTTTAATTTTTTGAATTTTTTTTTCTTAAAAGTAATCCTGTCCCCAAGAGGTTAACGAACATTCGTCGAATTCAAGCGTTAAACTCTTTCTGTAACTAAAAGCGTTAAACTATTTTTTCGTAATCGAATGGAAGAACTTAATCGTATGTGAATCAATGTCGAAAAATGGGCATACATGCAATATGCAACACAAAAGAAAACATGACTGTGATTGAAGCATTAATTCACTGAATCGAATAAGATTGAACTCAAATTCAATTCGAGTTTTGCCTTCTCATAATCGACGAACAGTTGATTATTCTACGCTCACACAATCTTTTACCTTTTCCGCCTTCATAACAAATGATTGGCCTGACTAAACAATAAATTCTTCTTCAACATTGTGATCGTGTGTTAAATTATTCATTCAAATATATATGTACTGATGATTCTGATCAAAAATATTAAATCAATATGAGAGAATTTAATGGTCAAATGAATATCACACAATCCATAATCATGCAGTATACAATTTCAAGTAATGTTCATTGTATTACTGAACAAACTCGCACAACATTTACAGTACTAGTATAATGAATCTTAGTTTTCTCGAAGAAGTATAGACGTATTAGACTAAATTTTTTTATTGTGTTTGTTCCAAGCAGTGATCTAGATTATCTGAAAAACTCATTTCAAAAAGTAGAATAATCCTGATATGAAATTAGAATTGTGATTGACTTCGGTTATAAAAACCAAATTTCTAAGTAGAATTCTGTCATTGCTGATTATCGTATAGGTTTGTTGTTTTAATTAGGACATTTAATGTTTAGATATAGATAAGTAACGCATGTATTGGTATTAACAAAGACACGAAAAGTCTGTTCTGTCTGCTCAGCACATTGTAAAGCGACAACAGTTGATGGTAAGCAATGCTGGCTTTCTGGACAGAAACATGGGTTTTGTCCATTAATATATGTCATGGTCACACCGAGTCCCGGTTTTCGAGGATCAATAAAATTCCACGCCACGCCAGCGCCATCAGCACCAAATGAACCAATCAAAGTGACACTACCTAGACAATGTGGATTGCCGCGGGTACAAATATAACAAACAGAAGTTGGAATTCGCCATGAATATTGACATCGATTATCATTGACTGGTCCACATATATTCATTTTATATGTATTCGTAATAACTCCAACATCAGTACCAACATAATCAGTACCATTATTTTGATTTAAAAATGAAAAATCATAACCAAAGAAGGAACAACCTTGAATAGCTGGATTCGATCTATTTTCATTTTGACGAGTTAATTTTCTCAGAAAAGCGTGTACACGGTTATCATAAATTATGGAATCAGTAGTTCTATCAGTTGCATTGTTAGGAATGTATAAAAAAGTTAGTAAGAATACAATGATGGCTATCGACATAGCTATACAGAGCGTAAACGGAATATGTGAAATAGATCATGACAAGAAATATGTGTGAATCCTACCTTGCATTTTTTGAAAATGATTGCCTGAAGGAGAGTACAAAACATGGTCGATAAAATATATGAACGATGAGAACAATACCTTATGTTATTTTGTCATGCAGAATAGCAATCGAAATAATCTATATTTACTTATGCTTCCATACATGGAAGTTCCATTATACTTATCCACTTATATTTCATGTTTTTTTTCTATTTGGGTTGCGTTAAATCGGTTAATGCAAATGTTACGATTGATAAAACGAAATGAAATCGGTTTATTTAAAGAGTTTTATTTGACAGCCATTTGAAATCATGTTCTAAATCAGTTGATAGCAATCACAATAAAATACGAGATCGATTATTTTCAATTCTCCGTGGATTTTAATTGAATTCATATTAAAAAAGATTTTATGAATTTTCACTGATGTTCAATGAAAACGATGAAATATTTCTTGAATAAATGATGTGGGTATGGATTCTTCTTCTTCAATCACCAACACCCACATTCACACACCCATACCCACGACTTTTGCACCATATATTATATCGGGTGGCCCATAAAGAATTGCGCTGTTTGTATTTTTGAAATTTCTCCTCTATTATTCCTTTGACTAAGACACTTTTTTATCAAAAGATAGCGTTTGAAATTCTCTGCAAAACCATATATGACTAGGCCTAAAACTGTTTTAGATATATTTGAAAAAAAAGATGAAAACTGAAGACATAAAAGTAGCTGTAAAAAGTAAATAACCGGTGTCCTATAATAAATGGCCGCAATCTGCATTTCATATTTTAATCTCTAAATACGTTTTATTAAAAAAATAAAATATATCACAAGATGTAGCGTGAAAAGCTCTGCAATCTACAAACTAAAGTTCATTTTAATTGTATACTTTTTTTTCACAAAAAAAAAGAAACTCTCTACGACCAATTTTCACTATGATGAAAAAATCATTTTTTCACACGAACGAGAATCCCTTTTTCTTATTTTATCTTTTTAGCACCTAATATATTTCCTTTAAAAAAACAAAATATACCACAAGATACAGCGTGAAAAGCTACACAGTTTACAAAGAACAATTTATTTTATTTGTATACTTTTTATTTTCAGAAAAAATCCAAATTCTGTGCAGTCAGCTTTCGCAACGGCGAAAATTGGTCGCAGAGAGTTTTGCTTTTTTTTGTAAACAAAAAGTATACAATTAAAATGAACTTTAGTTTGTAGATTGTAGAGCTTTTCACGTTGCATTTTGTGATATATTTTGTTTTTTTTAAGTAAACGTATTTAGAGATTAAAATATGAAATGCACAGTGCGGCCATTTATTATGGGTCACATATTCACTTGTTACAGTTGCTTATATGCCTGTAGTTTTCATCTTTTTTCAAATATCTCTAAAACAGTTTTAGGCCTAGTCATATATAGTTTTGTAGAGAATTTCAAGCGCTATCTTTTGATAAAAAAGTGTCTTAATCAAAAGGATAATAGAAGAGAAATTTCAAAAATACAAACAGCGTAATTCTTGATAGACCACCCGATATTTTCGTCGCTTTGGCAGGAGTATATACGTTGCTTTTGAGCGAAGTCTGGCCGAATATCCAACGTTTTTGTCAGCTCGAGGGGTTTTTCGACAAAATAAATTCGATTTTGATTTTTTCTGAGATTACTTGAGCATCGTTATCCATTTCCAGTGATTTCTATCGCACCAATTAAAATGAAGCACATCAGACATTATCGTGAAGCATGTTCTGGCATTTCCTCTCTCCAGGCATATGTACAATGCCTTACAACTAATGACTCTATCTAAGCAATCCAGACGTAGCTGCTTTCGAAGACCTAGCATCATAGTCGAGAAAACGGTAGAGATTCATTCAACGGTCATTCCAAGTTGGTTTACAAACATAATTAGAAGACAGCTTCAATCGAATTCGTTGTTGAACTTCTTTTTCAATATCTATAAACGAATACGATGCTTTGAGAAGAAAATAAATAAAAATAGCATGAAATATGCATTGCATAACTTACAGACATGTACAGAGACAAATGAGAGCGATGAAAAATGATTCATGATGGAAACAGCGCAGTTTCTTCTTTCTATTGCACTGTTGTGTATCTGAATAACAATTTTCTTTTTCTTCCTTCCTCAACCAATAGCCTCCATGCTACGAAATTGTTATATTACGGACAAAAATAAAATAAGGGAAGAACTTGTTCTTATTGAATGACAAAATGTTTTGTATGTTCCACAAATTTTTCCTTGCTGTTATAAAAATATCACTATATTTGAATCAGAATATTTAATTCAAACGATTGAATTCGTGAGTTAGTTGCTCGAAAACAATAGTTTTTGTTGAATCCATTGGGACTATTTGCAGGTAGAGACCTGCGGAGTCAGTTTTTTTGACTCCAAAAAATTCCGAATTTTTTAACGATGTCACCTAAAGACCCAAGCATCTCAAGTAGAAAAGGGCTCATTGAGCATCTTAAAATACGCACTTTTTGAAATAAAAAATCTAATTTTTTTTACAACTTTAAAAACAAGTTTTTGGGTACTACCACTTTCAAACTCTTTTTCAATATCAAGAACATGTCTTTCTTATGATTGTACTTACCAGGAATGATCTTTGTCTAAGCAACTAAAAATTGATAATGAAGGCAGTTCTAGATGAGAAAATTTCATTCTAATCGATCGTCACAATGAAATAATCATGAAGTATCTCGAAAGAATCAAATACCAAAGCAAATAACACATAATAGTACAATTCGGATCAATAGAATCAAAGGTTTCGTAATGAAAAGCGATTTATGGCAAAAAGAAAAGAACCGTGTTGTATGATTGAATATTGAATGAATGCAATAATGTGTCGATTTTTTATAACTATAACGAATGAAATCAAGATATATTGTATGCATCATGCTCTCTCTTTCGACATTTCGATCTTTTTCTTTTCTCGGAGCGACCCATAAGAAAGAAAAGGTTATTGAATCTCCTTTGACTACGTAGCAATATGCATGAGAATCGATGTATCGGTATCGTTGGTTGTGGCAATATGGGTTTTGCACTTGCTCATCGTTTATCCTTATATGGATTTACTGTACTAATGAGTAGTCGTTGTCCAGACAAGCATAATGATCGAGAATTCGAAATAGCCTCCACTGTCGAATGTATTTGTCGTTCGCCAATGATCTTTGTGGCTCTTCATCCAGAACACTACATCAATTCTCTCATATCACATCTCGAACACGATCCATCATTATTTGAAGGGAAAATTCTTATTGATCTATCTAACGAACCATTGGATAAATCGCATCTAAACGATATTTCTAATGCAGAACGACTTCAAACAGCAATATCCAATGCTTTTGTTGTCAAAGCATTCAATACAATCTCATCATTTGCCATGCAAAGTATCACAGCAGGAGAATCATCTAATGTCTTTGTTGCGAGTGATCATTCAATAGCTAAAGATAAGGTAATCATACTCGCACGTGAAATGAATTTCGATGCATTCAATGCCGGTTCAATTCATGTAGCACGTCATCTAGAAACTGATACCAAATCTCTCTTTCCTCAATGGCGAATTCCTATCATTGTTACATTTGTCGTTCTAATCATCTGGCTTACTTACACACTTTGCATGAATTATATTCGTACACGTACAACTTCATGGAATCAACTATTTTTACACATGGTCAATGAAATTTTATGTCCAAGTGCCATCACCATGCTAGCTATTGTCTTTATGCCCTCGAACTTTGCATGTATATTTCAATTGGCTTATGGAACTCGAGATCGACGATTTTCAAAATGGTTAGATCGATGGCTATTAAGCAGAAAACAACTTGGTCTATTAGCATTTGCTATAGCTCTTGGTCACTGTATTATAATAATCATTCTTGTCTCACCTGCTTATTACTCTTCATGATTTCATCCAATAGAAGTGTTAGTTTTGACCGTTCATAATCAGACACAAATTGTCGTAGGAAGTAGTCTGATGACTGCGAAGGGTGAATTGGCATTTCTCTTAGGTATTTTAGCTCTGTTGTGCATGTCCATTTTGACTATAACGAGTATTCCTGCGATTGGTAATCGATTAAATTGGCGAGAATGGCGCTTTGTACAATCAAAACTCGGTACGGTGACATTATTGTTTGCTATTGGACATGTTCTAGTGATGGCTATACCATACTGGATTAGAGTAGGACTGGTCCAATCGCTCTTCGGTCTTGACTTATTATGCTTATTCTTTCCCATTATAACTATTGTACTCAAATTCATCTTTTGGTTACCCTGCTTCAGTCGTTTACTCTAGCGAATCCGTCGTGGACAAGCACCGCAGAACGCTATTCTACCAAATTAAAACATTCACCAATGTTACAGGCCTAGCCTCTCACACGTTCTTTCGTTTCTTCTCTTCTTTTCGTCTCTCTCGACTTCTTTCGCCGTATGACACATCATCTCTTTCCTTCGATATATGTTGTCTTTCTTGTTCTTATGTATTCTTGATATCCATTCCCTGGTTTCTTTATTCAGATGATATCATCTCGTCACAGATCTCCCCCTATATACGCCGATGTACAGGTTGTAACAAAATTTTAAGTTCCCCTGCGGAAAATATAAAAAAATCAATATTTTATTTACAAAAAGGGATTTGATTGTTTAATTGATATGTGCGTTAGAAAGATGAGTGTATGTGGTATGCTGAACCTTGGTTGTCATACTTCTCCTTCTTCTATGCATATGCAGAAATTAATAGAAAACGAAAAGTGCTGTAACATAACTATAGGCTCTCTTTGTGGAAGTGGTTTTTTCTTCTGTTTAAGTGTATCGAGCCTTTTATAAACTATCAGTGAAGCATGATTTCTAACGTTCTGTTGTAATAGTAACTGTTTCCAAGCTTTCCTATTGTAATCGAACCCATATTCGAATTGTTTCCGTATCAGAACCTCTAGACTTGAGACATTTTCTGAAGTTTCATCAGTTTTGAGTCAAACTCTATCGAGAAAAAAGTTTCTATAAGCCAAATCGATGGTGACCTATGGGAATGAACAAAATTTGTTGGAATAATGCCATTAGAATCGAAATGTAGGAGGTTTTTATTCAATAATACTAGTTAACTCTGGGGGTCTATAAGGATCCTCTACTACATGTTGAATTTCGAGTTGGATTTTAAATCTCTAAACGAAATCTAATAGCATGGTTGGAAAGAGTACATCAAGTTGTATTTAGAATGTACAAATGGTAATCTAAAACATCTCTCCTATAGAAGGTAATTGAACATCCAAAACATTGCCAAGTTACAAAAAACAGGTAGAAATGACTATGATATGTGAAATGTCATCTGTAGGACACCAAAAGGAAATAAAACGGAATTTTAGTATACTCTCGGTAGTAGTTGGTATGTATATCACTATGAATATTCCAAAGTTCTGTTATGTTCTTTTCAGTGTTCTACAGATGACATTTCACATATCATAGTCATTTCTACCTGTTTGTTGTAACTTGGCAATGTTTTGGATGTTCAATTACCTTCTGTAGGAGAGATGTTTTAGATTAGCTTTTGTACATTCTAAATACAACTTGATGTACTCTTTCCAACCATGCAATTAGATTTCGTTTAGAGGTTTAAAATCTAAATCGAAATTCAACATGTAGTAGAGGATCCTTATAGACCCACAGAGTTAACTGAATTCCATTTCAAAATAGAAGAGCCCTGAGCATTTTTTGAATAACTTTTGATAGGAAAGAGATCGAGAGCTGCGGTTTTCACCATTCGAAAGAGCTATGTCCAAGCCGTCAATCGGTATAGAACTCATAAAGATAAAAGATGGTTTTTTTTTAATAGGCATCTTCTGATCAACATTTTTTCCTTTGCATATTTTCATCAATTTTCACAATAAGCTCACCTCAAATTACGTCAAAATGTAGCTTGAGTCACACTTTTTTTGCTATAAATTTATGACGGTTTTCATTATCTCTCAACTTCTTATTGTATTTGGATGTAAAAAAACCAATTGTTAATTTTATAACGAAAAAAGTGTGATTCGAGCTACATTTTGACATAATTTGAGTTGAGATTATTGTGAAAATTGATGAAAATATGCAAAGAAAAAATGTTGATCAGAAGATCCCAATAAAAAAATGCCATCTTTTATCTTTATGAGTTCTATACCGATCGACGGCTTGGACATCGCTCTTTCGAATGGTGAAAACCGCAGCTCTCGATCTCTTTCCTATCAAAAGTTATTCAAAAAATACTCAGGGCTCTTTTATTTTAAAATGGATATTAGTTCTCATTCGCTAAGTCCATTTCACCATTCAAAACTAATTGGTTAATCTTCTGAACTACTGCTAGACGTACTCAGTATTTTCATTCTATTTATGTACATCATGTTCTTCAATCTCTTGAATTTCAAGATGATCATGATTATCATTGTGCATTGCTTTGAATAGAAAATCAATAGCGTCAGTAAAATGCCAATGTTCATTATTCATGTCATCATTATCGAATTGACGAATAACCCATGCATCAAAACATAATTTCGGATTAGCTACATAATCATAAGGAATGTAACAATATCCTTTATCGCCATAAAATATAAACAAATGAAGGTAATGCATAAGAACAAATTCGTATTGACCCATTTTTTCCCCATGAATTTCGAACAATAAATGTCTTTGATCGGTCACTATAACCAATAGCTAACAATGCATGTCTATATTGAAAAATCAATCTATTACTCTTGATTTTTTTTTTCTGGAAATTATAATCAGATCTGCCATGTTCAGTTCGACCTTGTTCTGCTTCATTTGGCATTGGTACAATATCAGTTTTAACTGCCTAATCAAATGATGTATAAAGTCGTAAACCAAACGCAAATGGAAAACCTTGTGCAAGACATGATTTCATTTCATTCAAATCAATTTTAACGTGAAGTGCTTGATGTATCCTATGCTTTAGTCCTTTCTCAAAAGCTTGAATACTAGGACATTTATTAACACGTGATATGTCATACGGCCAAATCGATTCGAGACATGTATCAAATTCTTCTAATGCTTCAATAGCATTTGTTATTGAACAACGGTAGTCAGTTACAATAGGCAAATGTGTATTCTTAACACGTCCATTATACTAAATAAATCAAAAGCTCACATCAACATTGGTACCATGAACTTTTTTTATTAAATATTCATAAGCTCCTATGAAAAGAAAGAGAATAAATAAGTCTTAATTAAAAAGCGTATTTTTTTGTACCCGCAAGTGAATTTGCTGTACGAAATGAAAAAAAAGAACAAATATCAAATAATAAAATAGTTTTTGTCAAAATATTTCTTACCAGCTACCGATTCTTGATTGATCTTCAACAGTTGTCATATAAGGTTGAAGATCAACTTTAGGTGGAAGTTGGTCTGAACTGAATAAAACATGATCGGAAAATGACTGTCGTAAATCTTCTTTATGTGGCATTCGATGTGATGGCTCGATACCATTAAGTCGGTATATTGCATCAGTCAATCGATTAATTAGATAAGTTCGAACAGGCATGGTTCATTTCTGAATTGTAAGAATACAAACTTAACTGTTATTTATATAAATAAATTAACTATCTATCGTTAATTGTAAATGTTACAATTATAGTAGCTTGTATTGAATCAATACTTTTATTTTCAATGAAATTGGTTTTTTTTTCTTCTCATTCGTCTCACTTCTATGAATCAACTGTCTATCAACAAACTTATTGCCCTTCGCTTTTTTCCTCTTCGTAACGTTTAGATCAATATTGAAAGGAATGCTTGTCAATTGAGCGTCGGTATAGGTTGGAAGGTCAACAAAAATGTATTGCATATCATCAAGGTTTTTGCCTGAAAATGGTTTAAAGATAAAAAATAATAATAAATAAATGTGGAAACTTTGGATTTAAATCCGAGAGTTATGTGTACTTCAAAAAGTGAATGAGTCAGATGAGTCATCTTAGAATGTGTGGACATAAAAATTATCCTGGTAAACCTTGCCTATAAACACTTGATTTCTATTGATTACTGCTAAACTAATGAGATTTCGAGGGAAATGGAACATAGATTCGAGTTCTCCACCCCAGAAAACCTCGAACTATCATCGCTGTGATTGGAAGATAGAGCTCGAATTGTAGATAACATAGAGTGTGGACCAGTGATGGGATCGATTCGTGGTTTTTTGGAATCGAACCGAATTCGAAACTTAAGATAAAGGTTTAAAAATTTTTATTTTTTTCTAAGAATATTCCTCTAAAAACCTTTATTGAAGACATGCTTAAAACGTCATTAATAATTTTAAAAACGAACTAGAAATTAGTAGTAGAAATAATGTTAAGAACATGGGTATTTTCGTTTTCAGAATAAAAGAGATTTCGGATGATAGAAGACTAGTTTGTTTTCAGTAGTTAGTCGATTTATTCCGCTAATCAAAAGCCGTTCAAGGTATTTTTTGTCGTCGCTCAGTGCAGATATATAGGATCTACATTTTATATGATACACCCGTTTTAATAGAACAATATTAAGTAATACTTTATAATAAGTATTTACCACCTTATTAAATCCAGTTTTACTCTCAACTTACAAGATTTACATGACAAAGAAAACCTAAAATTGAGAGAAATAGTGTTATGTCAGGAGATGTCTCTCCTGACATAAGGAAGCTCTACCTATTCTCTTGTGATGTCATCACTGCACATCAATGGCATTCTTACTCTTCTTTCTCAATGGTATTCTCACCATGGATAAAGAAAGATAAAGAATGGAATAAGAGACAGAGAGAGAATCACATTCTTTGCTGCTTTTTGTTTTTTGATTCATTCGCCTGTTTGGTTTTGAAAAGAAAGGAATAAGAATAATAAAGAAAACGGGTAAAGGACCCTAACAAATAGTCTACCCATAATTTGAAAATGGACAATTCCAATGATACTTTTAGGCTTTGCTTATCGATCTATTTCGAAATATCATTTAGGTGATATTTTCTTAACTTAAATGTTCATGATTATATATTCCTTGAATCTTAAAAAGAAAGTAATGTTATCGTTATCAACTAAGAATTATTACAGCACGATAATTAATGGATACTTATATATATATGAGTACTTCATACGGAAATGCAGTCTGTAAAAGGACGCACTGACTGAAACTAATGAGTAGTCGAGTAAAAATAAGAAATTTGCTACACTTTCTTTATCCATTCTTAGTATATATATTTGTTACAGATCCCTTTCTCTGTAATGAAACTTGATGTTTGTAAGATCTTCGGTTCAATTCAGCCGAAATTCAATTTTATTCAAATTATTATCTTTCCTTTTCTTTTTTCTTTTACATATACATGTATTTTCATATATAAGAGAGAGAGAAATATACAAGTGAAATACAAGGAGAGAGATGAATAAATATCCTCTACTCCAGCCTAGACCATTTTATATAAAGAAGATGACGTCCAATGTGTTCTTTTATTGGAATGCCTTTACATTTAGAACAGAAGAAAAGAGTGATAATTTATTAAAATTGTGACGGCCGAATAGGAAAGTAGGAGAGACAAGAGGGAGAGAGAAATAATAGGACAAAAGAATAAGAAATAAAGATGTATTTTAGAGCATCCTAACAAAGTTGAATATATTTAAATATATATTTGAATGGAAATCGGTTACGAATACTTCGTAACCGAACCGAATCGAACGGAAAAAGTTTCGAACCGAATCGATCCCATCATTGTTATGCATAAAATAAAATTTTATCAACTTCTTAGTAATTTTTGGTATCAAGGAGATGCTACGAAAACCAGTTTGTTAAAGAAGTAAAATCTGAGTAAGGAGTAGAAATTGTGAAAGACAACTTTTTTGCCATTTTTATTCATTCGATTTTCTTTGTATAATTCAATTTTTTTTCAGATTTCAAAATTTGCAAGTATGAATCCTAATAAGGTAGGTGCGATGGGCGTATATGTACGTGCACTTGTCTAGAGTGCCTTCTTTTTCATATCGCAGAGGCTCAAAATAGTATAGTTCTAATGCTATGGAAAAACATGTGTATAAATTATCCCAATCCTAACCTATGAGCAGAAGACACTAGTATATTATACTGCTAAAACTTAATTTCTTCTCTTTGTAAACGTTTTCGAGCATAGTAATCAATAGCAATGCCCATAGTGGAGAGTATATAAAAATATGGTTTTTCCGTTCGTATCATATATGTTACGCGTACGCGTGCAAGACGAAAGAAAGAAATCAAATATAGTTTGCAAAGAAAAAAAATGTGTATTGGTATTTAGATACTTGGATATTGTGAAACATAAAGGAGAAAGAATAGAGATATCATATCGTCTTTTATATTTAGTTTTTCTCCTTAATTTTCTCATGCAAAAAAGTTGCTTTTCTTCCTTTATTCTATTAATATATAAACAAAATTCTTTTTCAGATATATCAAACAATTTTCCCGTTCACGGACAAAAGATGTCGGAACTAGAGCCAATTGTGACTGAAACAATCGAACAAACAGTCGATAATGTAAGTAAATTTTCCATGTAAATAGATGACATGCTTTGATTCCTTCGTTTTTAATAGAATTGAATCTTACTGAGTTGTTTTTTTCATTTTCTCTCTAGGATTCCAATGAAGACGAAACTGACGATGATACTTTTTATTATGATGCCCTATTCATCGATGCCATTATTCGTAAGTATTTTTTTTTGATTTATTGCACACCAAAGTCAGAAATTCCAGATCACGGTTTCGATTCAAAGCTATGAAAAGATTTCAAATATGCAATAATAAAGATTCATTACAATTTGATAATTGCAATCTGTCTTCTAACCATATAGTTTGAAATGTGATTAGAATCAAATCTTGAAGAACGATTTTTTTTCGAGACTATGTTTCACGTAAACTTTGATCCCTTTTTTCCTAAAAATATTCGAGTATATGTGTAATTTACCAAACAGATAAAAGAACAAATTATAGATTCGAAGTTTTTAGCTTGATATATTTCTTTTTTCGTTATGAAATCAGAACTTTCACCAAAAGAAACGTTGTGTACGAAATTCTAGAGATGAATTTCGTTGGAAAAAAATCTTTAGAAAAAAACTTTCTTAATTCTGTACCGATTTTAGTTATCGTATGAGAATTTGATATTAAAGTATGTAGGTTAAGAAAAATTCTTTTTCTTTCACGATAGAAATTTACTGTTACTAGAAAAACAAATTCGGGCTCGCACAATCCTTGCTCTTGAAATAATCAGTATTTGATGATGAGAGAACCAATCTATCTTCATATATTTTTGAGCTATAAAAGAAAATATAGATTTTATTTATGACTTTATTATTTTAAAGCGCAACACCAATGTGAACATGCCTTTCAAGATATTAATCCATCTTTGCAATGCTGCGAACATTATCTCGACAGTTATCTTATGTTTTTCCCGGGCTCTCTTAGAGATGCATGTCAAGCAGCTTTTAGTTCAACTATAATTCAAGAAGTTAGTATATATAAGTTTTTTCTTATTGTATAAATCACATCGATGTTTTATATATCAGCGTCGTCCTATTCTCATTTACATACATAATGATGGGAATCTATTTAAAAAGAAATTTTGTGAAACTATGTTTAATTCATCGGCCATTGTTAATTATTTAAATATGAATTATGTTGTTTGGACATTGGAAGCTATTTCCAATTCGGATATTCATACGTAAATGACATGTACTATTTGGATACAAAAATTTCGAGTGTATTTTAAACTTAGGCTAGAAAATATTTGGGAAGAAGTGTTTTCTGCTCGATTCACTGATAAATTTTCAATTGAAAAATGTCCTTCTCTTATTGGAATTACGAGAAAATATGAATACGAAACAAATGAATTAACAGTATCTAAATATCAATATGAAACATTAGTTAAAGCTAATGTTTCGGCACGTACTAAAATGATTGTTAATCACGACATTTTATTCAATGAATTGACTATTTTCAAAGAGAAATTCGATGAAAATGAACAAAATTTAGTGAGTGTTTTTTTTTTAAATTGACTTTTTAATAAAAAGTATTTGTTTTAGTCATTTAATTTCGTTAAAAAAACTGGTCTTTGTTGGGACGTTATATTTGAAATAGCTCGATATCTCTCAATAAATGATGCGATTTCCGCATTTTCGATTCGTATTCTTTTTCTATTACAAAATAATATTCAATCAAAATTTCAATTATCCATTCCCTTTGGTCAATTTATTAAAATAATTCTTCCAAAAATCAATAATGAAAAAATTATTTCATTACAATTGAAA
>CAJNOP010001553.1:0-20652 GCA_905250075.1 Rotaria sp. Silwood1 | reverse complement strand
GGCCCGAACAACACTATGTTTTGTCCTTATAATAGCGGAGTGAATTTTTCTAGTGATTGATAGAAAATACCGTTTCCATGACCTACAAGAAAAATTCACTCTACTATTGTAAGGACAGAACATAGTGTTGTTCGGGCCATATGAAAGAGGGTCCCTACAAACCCCCTAATCGGCCCGAACAACACTATGTTTTGTCCTTATAATAGTGGAGAAAACATTTCCTGATTCATTTTTACACCTACACTTAAAAGTTAAATATCTCCCTCTAGGCAAGCCAACAGCAGCTAATATTTTAACCTTGTTAGTTTGGCGTTGAGAGCTTTCATTTGACCCGAACATGTGCCACTTTTTCGCTCAACAATACACACACCTCCATTGTTAGTGCAAAACTTTTCCTGACCAAAATTGACCTGTACTCCCCTACGGTTTTTTTTCAAAGAAATTTTTCCCCCCTGGCCCCCTCCCCACAGGTCAATTTTGGTCAGGAAAATTTTTGCACTAAAATATATATGTATATATGCCGTTTTTCATGCTGATTCCGAATATCATATTTATTTTGATTTATCATTAGGTCATACCAATGCAAACCGCTAAAAATATTCATATTCTATTGAAAAATCACAAAAAACTGCGAAAAATTCGAAGGTTTAAGCCCTTTTTTGCATCAAAGTGAGACTCTTTTTTCAAACATTTTTTATCATTTTGTTGAGAATAAAAAGTTGCACAACATATATAAAATTCAGTCTGGGGGCTCTTGATCCTGAAACACAACAGGAGATACACTGTTTTATTTGGACTGATCAAAATGACCACCTTTGACTCATATTAGCTTTATGAAACTAGAATTGTTAGAGATCATATTATATCAAAATAGCTTATTTTATTCAGTTTTCAATTCTCTATCTTCCTGTGCATACCGCAAAAAATTTCAATGATTTGCTGAAACGCAAGCTAGCACGTCTTTTATAGAATATTTTTTATTATTTTTTCACAAAACGTTGCGATAGTGCCAAAAGTTGGTCCTGGCTAATTTTTCATAGAAAGGTTATTAGAACCTAAAATTTTTGGGGTTAGTAGTTTTAGATATTGAAGTTTTGAATGAGCAAAAGAAGTCGAAAAAAGAAATTTTATCGAGTGCCTTGTATACTCGATGCTCTCATGGGCGCTCTCTTAATATATTACACTTCCGCACAGAGGTTTTTTCCTCTCTTCGTTTCTGTGCTATCATACTTTGTATAAAATTTATTGCCGAGTAGAAATATGACTTGAGAGTTTTATTTCAGTATGGTGTACGGATCCCAATACAATAAAACTCTCAAGTCATATCTCTACTCGGCAATAAATTTTATACAAAGTATGATAGCACAGAAAGGAAGAGGTCGAAAGACTTTTGTTGACGGGTGTATTTTATGATTTCTGTTTTTCGATTCTGTTAGACATATCTTATTTAGAGCAATTATTGAAACCATACTTTAGAATTGTTTTATTAGCTTTACATATTATCAGATATACAATTCTTATACAATAATAAATTCTACTAAAACGAATAGATCGTATTTATAAAAACACTAAAACACAAAAATACTCAACAAATAATAATTGTTTAAATGTGTTTGTTTTCATCGAGACATAGTTTTAAAACATCAGTGGAACAAGATATATTTTCGTATTAAAATATCTTATTCCTACTTTGAATTTGATGCTATAAATGTACTATTTACGACATTTTTATGGATATTCGAAGTCATTGAGCTGATAAAGTGTTCTTTGTATTATGTTGCTCTTAATCACTTGAAAAGATTCTCAAAGAAATTATGAAAACTGTGTATAGGTTTTTATATTTCATACAAAAATGGTCAAAATACAACAGTGTACAAAAGTCTTTCGACCTCTTCGTTTCTGTGCTATCATACTTTGTATAGAATTTATTGCCGAGTAGAGATATGACTTGAGAGTTTTATTGTATTATGACCCGTACACCATACTGAAATAAAACTCTCAAGTCATATCTCTATTCAGACGTAAATTTTATACAAAATATGATAGCACAGAAACGTGGAGGGAGAAAAACTTGTGTCTGAGAGTGTAAATTAAGAAAATAAAAATTATTTTTATGTGTAATGATGACAATAAAATATTGTTCAGTTCTCGATTCGAACAGTCAATTATGAATTAGATCATTTATTTGAATGACAGTTGAATATCATCTTGAATTGTCTCTCAAATAAGATAAATTGTCTTTAGGAGAACAACATATATTGTAAAAGGAACTCTTCCGAAATCTCGTCATTCATTGTTTTAATCATTTTTACTCATTCCTTTTTTCGTCTGATCAATAGTGATAATTCTGGAATCTGCTCTCCGTTGAAAAAATTGTTTTACAAAACATCTGGAGATAATAGTTATTTTTTGCGATTTGTCTTATAAGCATAGTATCATTTTTCTAATTATTAAAGAAAGAAGCATTCTTGTTTGAACACCAATTGAAATTCTTTTATAATATTATTTGCAGGAATATCACATTTCTTTGTATCATTCTACTATGAATATCCTCCATCCAGTATTACGTTCTTTTCTACACGTATTATCTATAGAAATAAATACTCTGGTGATCACATACACTTCTTATTTGAATTTACACGTTGGACTGATACAGTGCATGGCAGAAATTGTTGAGAAAGTTGTTTTCTCATTAGCGTCTCACGTATGGGTTACTTACGAGAAAAGGCCACCAACTGTTCAACGCTGTTTGAGCCCATATTTTGGCTATGAATAGGACTCAGTGAGACTAAGAAAATTCTAAAAGGATTCGGACCCATGCCCTATTGGTGAATAGTTATGACTGTTTTACTGAATTTTCGGCCTATCCGTAGATACTCACCAGTAAATTAATTTATGAAATTTCAATCTGAAATTTTAGCCCAAACGAATGTTCCTTTCTCGAGATATTGATTATTCACGTGAACTCAAATTCTGTGATAAATCTGTGACAAGTGACTAGTTTTTGAAAATCTCATATCTCGAGAAAGAGACATTCGTTTTGGCTAAAATTTTTAGGATATTCTAAGAATTATTAGACTTGTCTTTTGGCAAAATTTCAGATCGAAATTTCATAATTTAATTTACTGGTGAGTATCTACGGATAGGCCGAAAATTCACTAAAACAGTTATAACTATTCATCAATAGGGCATGGGTCCGAATCCTTTTAGAATTTTCTTAGTCTCACTGAGCCCTATTCATAGCCAAAATATAGGCTCAACCAGCGTCAGACAGTTGGTGACCTTTTCTCGTTAGATAAAAAATGGTATTGGAATCAGAAAGAAATAACAGACTACATATTTGATTCCTTCTTTCGATTAAGTAATTAAATTGTCTTGAGTCAATGATTCCGGCAAACAGTTCCATGAGTTTCCATTCGAAATTACGCGTGCACTGGTAATTATACAATGCGCTGTTTTTGTATTTTTTTGTACGCAGAATGTGATCAAAGTATAGGACGTGACGAAATGTTGTCAAAATCTTCGAATTGTAAAGTTAGCAGTTTTCTACAAAATAAAATGTCGGCGAGGTTTCTATGACTCACATCACAACTTTTACTGTGGTTTTACGAAGAGCTCTAATTGAAATCAATCGAGGGATTGCTGATCGGAGCTCGTTTTGAAATTGCAACCAAAACTGACTCATCAGTCGTACAAACCTCGTCGACATTTTGTCTTTTAGAAAACTACTTGTTCAATAATCCTACACATTCAAAAATTTATGTAAACGTTTCCTTTCGATGTTTCCTATTATTTCAAGGACACAAAAAGAGCAAAGTTCAATGTCCGAACTGGGTGCATACATAGTCAAAACCTGCTGAAGAACTCCAAAAAATGGTAGCAACTTGGAAATCAGAATAAGATGATCGTATCGGGCTCTGCTCGATTAACATCGAAATTAACCGTAAATGATTCAATTGGAATGACATTTAGGTAGAACTTGTAGGACTCAGAACATGATTAAAATTTTTCAAACCTGAACCTGAACTATGATCTTTATGTGTTTGACAGAAAATGTTGGGACTCGAACCGGGACCCGGCGGACTCCATATTCAGGGTCTACTAAGAAACGTAGATACTGAACAATATGAACAAGTACAAGCATCGGAATTAATGTTAATACAAAAGCAAACAGCACAGAATCAAGCATTTTAGTTTATCATGTAAAGATTAACAAATTTCATGTTCTCTTTCTTTTTCGACAATGCAAATGTTGTCTTTTTTTGTTCATTTTCATCTAACAGAATCAACTGTATGCAAAAAAAAAGAAAAGAAACATGTGAAAGATTTCTTAATTTTTTTGATTATTGCCTAGTATATTGAGGGGATTTCGACTTGCAGATTACTAAATTTTCAGATTCAATTTGTTTTAATCCTGAAACATAAATTTATTTTTAAAATAGTACTAAGAAAAGGAAAAATTACGATCGCATTTTGAAGGCAGAAAGGATGAGTTATTTATTGAGTGTTAAATGAAATCTAATATATCAGATCGAGTTGAAAATTTCAGGGAATACTAAACTTACTACTCTCTATAACATATAAAAAAATCAGTGAATTCTGAGATGTACCTCCATCGTTAATGTCCTGTACTGGCTGATTTTTTTCAGAAACTTACTCTTAAATATTACACAAAAATAAGATACTTTCACATGATTTTCATATTGTTTTTGATAAAAATATCTCTGTTAGAGAACTACGTGACATTTAACTAGTATTAACGGCAAGAGGAAGAAGAAAAGAGAAAAGGACATATAAGTGATATAAAATAAAGGTAAGTTGATGAATATTTAGTCTATTTTTGACAATGTGGGATCGATTACGCACGCTTTTTTCACCACGAATTGCGCCTCAACAAGCGGTTGAAGTACTTTAATATGATCTTTTTTTTTCGTTCAAATGTATATAGATGAACTTTTTAGAAGGAAAAATCAAATAATGAAGAAGAACCAAGAGAAGAATGGGATCGACCAATTGAATTCCTGCTTTCATTAATCGGCTCTTCAGTTGGTATGTATTAACACAAACATAATTCATTTAAGCATAGTTTTGGATATTTTAGGTCTGGGTAATGTATGGAGATATCCTTACATTGGTAGGTACAGTGGTCGAAAGAAGTTCTGCTCCCAGTAAATGCAAGAAACGGTAAAAAGCCGTTTAAACAGTATCCCGCACTTCTGACTGCATTTCGATGCCTTTTTTAAGGCCAATTTTCAGCTATTTTTCGTTCGAAAAATCGTTTCGACGTCATAAACAATTCTTTTTGCACGACAAAAACTGTTAAAACAGCAAAATCTCGTTTCTTGATCTCACTGCCCTATCCAGTAAAAACTACATAAACTTCAAACCTTTTCTCTGATATTTTCACAGATTACTGTGACTTATTTTTTGAGATTTTCTTTTTACAGCGTTTATGTATTGAGGATTTATTAGCTGTATCAATATCTCCGCTCACCCACACTACGGGTATGCATGTAGACACTAGAGTTTGTCAAGCCCAAAAATTCTGGATCCTACCCCGGATCTATACGACGGGCTCTAATGGCGAGCCCGGATCGAGTTATTCAGATTTTAAGGTATTGACAGTATACGTGTATACGAGTCATTTTTCTTACAAGAAATCTATTTTTTCCACTCATATAATACTAAGCCTCTACAAAACCTCAAAACTAACACAGCGACGCTTAAAAAAACCCGTTAATAGTGCAAAAAGCACAGAATTTGAAAAATCTGTTGTTCTTACAAACCTATACTGTCAATACTTTATAATCTGAATAACTCGATTCGAGCTCGCCATCAGCAGCTCATATTTTTAATTTCGTAATTTCCCGTTAAGAAATATCATTTGACTCCAATATAGTTAAGGAAATCAACTGACACGACAAACAGTTCAATAGTTGGATCCCTTAGAGCCCCTTAAATCTCTTCATTGGCGTAGCCAGGGATAGGGCCATTGGGCAATTGCCCAAGGTTCCAATAGTTATTGCCCAAGAATATTTTGTGAAACACGATCTGAAAGGAGTGTTGAAGTGTTTAGGGGTACAAATTTGCCTCCCCCCTCCCCCCAAAGACCGTGACAGATACTCACGTGACCCGTCACAGGCCCTGACAGACACTCATGTGACCCATCACAGATCGTGACAGACACACACGTGACCCGTCACAGACCGTGACAGACAGGCTTCAGGAGGCATCACACACCGTGACAGACAGGCTTCGGGGGGCATCACAGACTGTGACAGACAGGGTTCAGGGGGCATCACAGACCGTGACAGACAGGCTTCGGGGGGGCATCACAGACCTGACAGATATCTTAATTAATTAATTAATTAGTATTTAATTAACTAATTAACCGTCACAGACAGTGATAGACCGGCTTTGGGAGCCATCACAGGCCGTGATAGACAGGCTTTGGGAGCCATCACAGACCGTGACATACAGGCCCGAAGCCCATCACAGACCATGACAGACAGGCCCGGGGTCCATCACAGGCCGTGACAGACAGGCTTCCGGGGGCATCACAGACCGCGGCAGACATCTTAATTAATTAATTAATTAGTATCTAATTTACTAATGAACCGCCACAGAACGTGACAGACAGGGCTTGGTATCCGTCAGAGACCGTGGCAGACAGAGCTTGGTATCCGTCAGAGACCGTGACAGAGAAACTGCAGTTCTATAGCATTAAAACATGGATTAGCTTACAAATGTATCGCAAAGAAATGGATCAAAATGATTTTCATTTAACTAATAACAATAGATCCATCGTGTTTCACATTTTGTGGAACTCACGTATGTTTTCGAAGAAAATAGTGAGTGTAAGTTTTCAGTTCGAGGTTGGCGGCTCCCCCGTCCCCCTACCCCATTGCAGACAAATAGCAACGGGAAAGAGAACATTATAGGCATACCCTCCATTACAGACAACCCCCCATTACAAACCTTGGCAACTTCGCGAAAAAAAAATTCTGTTCGAAATTGAGAGATAAGAATATAGCATTTTCTAATAATCGATTATCTTTAGAAAAGAACTATTATCTTTTGGAGATTTTAAATATTGGGTATTTTGTCATTAGTGTAATGAAACCGAAGGAGATATGTAAGTTCCACATTTCAGCCCCAAAGTGTCTCCGCTAACAAGCTTTTTAATCCCGCGAGAGATTGCGCTAACAGCTTTTTGAGATGGTATTAACTGCCCAATAATAAAAACCTTCGTTGAACATGTAAGTTCGCAGATATTCGTGATGAAATTCTAATAGATTATTTCTAATTGTAACCTATGGATGTCACGGTTCCTGGTTCCATAGTTTCGTTTCCTAGGAAGCCGAACCCATTTCACAATCCATTTTTATGCATTTTTAAACACAATAGACTGCTCACATCAGAGACCGAAAACGAGTCGAGTCGAGCCGAGTACGAAGTTTTGAGAAATGTGTCGAGTGGAGTCGAGCCCAGTCAGACTTACTGTAGAGCCGAGTCGAGTAGAGTTTGACTCGAAGGACTCGACTTTTTAAAAATTTCTTCATAATTCTATCATTTGTTTCTCAGTATTAGTCATCGTCATTGCTAGACGAATCAGGTTGAGGCAATGCGAATTCATTTCAATGAATAGGTTGGACAAAGGATTAAAATGAATTGTCAGCGATGAACTGACCACACTAAATAAACTACAATGAACTATATGCAATAGCTTTCATTGCATTCAATGCGTTATTGACTGCTCAAAGATTAACTAGAATGCAATGACTTATTTGATCATCGACCTATGTAAGTGATCGGTATGCGACGTGCAAGATATTTACTAGTGTATTGCATTATTTCATTATTTATCGTAAAAAGATGATCAAAACCTAGTGGATGTTTAAATGATCAAATATATGATCATATTTAGAATATTGTAATCGATGAAATAGGTTATCCATTCCGTCCAATAGGACCATTTCGAATAGTCTTGGGGCATTTATAGGAAGAAGAAATCGACCTGCAGTATTTCCGAAGTTGCGCAACAAAATGATTCTGAACTATTCAAGACGATAATTCCAAGCTCTGGAACAAAGTAGAAAACTCATAGAAAATGACCTTTTCTGGTAGAGAACCTCCGAAAATTGATAGAAAATAGAAGCAGTACGTCAAGTGGAGAGAGCAAAGGACTTTTTCGATGACTTTTAACCGTCTTTGAGCTATAAAGACAAGATTTTTATGGGAATCCACAGGAAAAAATCTGACATCTTCAGATCTCAAATACTACTTCCAAGAACTCGTGGCAATTTCCTGAAGTTGACCATTTGCTTTCCGTATGGTACGACGTTGGTGTTTCAACACCATGATACGAGTGAAGTGTATGTCTGAATTTCTTCTCATTCTTGATATTAGAAATGTACTTCTGAACATTCGATTTTGAATCGATACTCGGCGGCTCGGCTCGGGTCTAGTCGAGTCGAACCTAGTCGAGTTTAATTTTTTGGACTCGTTTCGGTCTCTGACTCACATACCCTTTCACGGCCTTTTCTCACGAAGTTACTATGGATTCCCGAGTTCCTGGCAACTCAGAACTCTATGCGGGTTTGGTTCCCGAGAATCTGAAAACCAGAAACCCATGTGCGTTTCCCGTTGTTGAGAATACCATGTGGATGCCGATTCCTTGGAGCCCGAGAATCCGTATAGGTGCCAGATTCCAGGGAACTCGAAAATCCGAGATCCCTATACAGATGCTCGTTCCTTGGGACCTCGGAATCCATATAGGTTGTGGATTCCCGGACTCCGAGAAACCTGGAAACTCATACAGGTTCCGGATTTTTCGAGTTCCAGGTTCCATAGAACTCGGAAAATCGGAAACATATTTAGGTTCTGATTCCGAGGAATGGAGAACTCATATAGGTTTCGGGTCCCGAGGCTCTCGGGAACCCGGAATGTATATGAGTTCTTTGTTTTTGTACACTCAAAAAGTGAGTATTGTGTACTCAAAAAGTGAGTACACTCTAGAATCGGTCAGTGTGTCCGTCCGTCCGGCCGTTTACACAATAACTTTTGAAAGGAGAGTCAGATCGCGACGAAATTTTCTGCACAGTTTAGTCGCAACAATATCTCGGTCGAGTTCGAAGATGAGAATAATTGGCCGAGCCGTTCCTGAGTTATTGCAAAAATAGTCATTTGCCCCTATGCCTTCCTATGCGAAAAGCGACCCCTTCCCGCTTTCGTGAACAACTTTTCCTATCATAGTCAAATAAAACCCCAACTATTATATACTATTCGATAGAGAATTTCACGAGCTACAAAATGGTATGTAAAACATAAAGAAACAAGAAGGCTAACTCGCCTAATGCAACGATAATTAAACGGAAATTGATTCTGTTTTTGTCCACGCTCTGATTGACCGATATTAGAGGTCTATCTTTCGATCACAGAGATGATACTTCGAGGTTCTCTGGGGCGGAGAACTCGAATCTGTACTCCACTTGCCTCGAAATACCATTGGTTGAGCAGGGACCAATAGAAATCAAGTTATAGGAAAAACGACTTTCTTAGGGTAATTCAATGCGAAGAGTTCAAATCTGAGCTGTATTCGGCTCTAAATCCTATTGGTTGAGCAGTAGCCAATAGAATTCATGTGTTTATAGAAAAGGTTTGCGAGGATAATTTTGATGTCCATACATTCTAGGATGACTCATCTGGCTAATTCACTTTTTGAAGTACACATAACTCTCGGATTTAAATCCGAGGTTTCCACATTTATTAAGGAACAGACATCGGTATAGGATTGCCGGAAACAGGGGACACATATGGGTTCCGGATTCCCGGATTCTCAGGAATGGAACCAGCAATGGGTTCTGGGTTCCTGAGAACGGGACAGAAAACTAATGCCTCATATTGTAACCTAACCAATTGACCTAGGAAGATCGTTCGACGGTCTTTTCCATTAAACGATGTTCAAAATCATGGTATGCCAATGCCATTTTCCTCTAAGCGCTGATTCTTATACTAAAATGTATTTTTAAAAGAACATGGATCAATGCTTAGTGATCTTTCAAAGCACGTCAAACTATCAATATATCGAATGACAACGGACGCAATACTTCAAGCTAAACATTTTGGGAATGTAATTGATGACATGAGTATCACAACATAAAAGTTTAAAAATTCAATGAGCTACATAGAAATTCTGAATGAAAATCGATCGAATGGACGAATGACAGTGCTTTGAAAATAGAAGTAAGGGATTATCAAAAGCGGCAAATAAAATGGTAATTCATGATTGAAGGATTCATGAATAACTGAACATTAGAGCCATACAAATACGAAGTAGCCCTTGCCATTGCCCAACGAAACAGGACAAAGTAAAGCTCAATGTCACTGCCGAGACATAAAAATGGAGGGAAGCATAATTAGGAATTCACTCTCGTCCTCTTTCAGGAACTGATGGTAGGGGGCTGTCCTTAAACAGTTGACCTATAAACTGTTTAATGAAAATACCTTAGCATACCGTTTATTTAAGTACAGCTTTATCAGGGCTCGAAATGGGCCACTATTTTCTGGCCCGGTCCGACCCAAAGCAGTCCATCAAATTTGCTGCCCACCAGGCCCACCTTGTCGGTGTTTCGGCCGGGCCCGGCCTGGCCCATCAAATTTGTCGGCCCGCCCGACCCAGGCCAACCTAGGCCCAACAAAATTGTTTTTAGAAAATATTTTTTGCAGAACTGATTATCATAATAAACGTCGTATTTCAAAAGAAATTTCCGTAGAGTACATCAATAATTTATTGATGAATTTAATGACATTGGACCATTAATGTAATAACAAAAGAAGATATTAACGAGTACTACAAAAAACTACTAGATGTAGAACAAATGAAAAAAAAACACATTGCACATGAAAAAAAATCAACATTTATCTGAGAAAAGATTAGGGGTATTCATTAATGCTTTACATATTCCACGAATAAATGAAGTTTATCACAAGAAAAAACAGCGAACAGAAAGAAGTTTTTGTTGATTACGTGTGAAAGCAATCGTAAGAAAACAAATAACAGATTACATAAACAAAAAGGTTATTGATTTACTGTACTATCCAATGATACTTTCATAGACATTTCCATGATATATATTTTGTAATAATTTCTGAACCTGATGACATTTATAAAATTTAATAAAAATATCTTGTCGGGCCGGACCGCCCGACAATCTCGTCGGCCTGCCCGGCTCGTTGATCTTTCTCGATTGGCCCGCCCGGTCCAACAAAAAAAATTCGTTGGCCCGGCCCGGGCCGCTGGGCCAGGTGGCCCGTTTCGAGCCCTGAGCTTTATTGGAAATTTCAAAAACTTTCGTCCGACAAATAAGATTTTTCAAGAATTCTTTAGTTTGATTAATCTTCTCTTTATGTTGGTTTTCAAAATAATGTATGTTTCCACTTTTTTAAAACGTTGTTGAGCAAAAGAAAGGACTGTACTCCGCTAAATCAACGTTCAATTTTTTGGCGAGAAAATGGAATCGTAGCCGCTTTTGGCGGCTTAGTATCGAACCCAGTGTATTAATTTTACTGTGAATATTCGACAACCTGAGTTCCCATTTAATGAATTCCAGATTTGGTCATTGAAACATTTTGTTCTCTTCTAGCAAGATACTGCCTTCGACTACATGTTCTTTGCAACAGATGCTCAGTTCATAAGTCTGAAACGATAAACCTCTCGTCATGAAACTGTAGATTTCAAGACAATGAAAAACCAATTCTCTGCATGGCATTTTTCAGAAAACTTAGCTAGAGAAAAACTGACGGAGAAACCTTTCACAGCTATAGTGAATAATTTCTTACACCTATTGGGCTTCGAATCCAGGTACCGACCTGCGTTACTCAATAAAGAAAAAGATATGCTTATCGTGATAGTTTTTACACAAAAAAAAATGATAAGGAACTTTAAAGTCGGAAAATACCTTTGTAAAGTATAGTACAAAGACACCAAACACGCTCGTCTGTTGGTTGAAGGTTGTTGACTTTTTTCTGCAACAAATATCAGAGTTGGAAAAGATAAGAAGCTTTGAACAATTGAAGCCCATTTGTCTTTCGAGTTCCCCATGGCTGCCCAACCCTCGAAACATTTTGGCTGGGAAATCGCTCATTACTCAAAAATTCCCGGCTACGCCACTGATCCCCTTAGATCCATTGCACCTCCTTATATCCCCTTAGGTCCTCTTAGGGGTGACGATGGAGTGTGAGTATCTTGAGGGTGAGAGTGTGAGGAATTCAGGATGGGGTGACGATGTGAGGGTGAGGGTTGGTGAGGGCCAATGTTACTCGAGCTTGACAATCGCGTTCGCCTTCGGACTTTAATCTCTCATCTTGGAGAATACTCCAATGTTCTACGATCCTGTTGATCACCGTTCGTTGGAAAGAATTGGTGCGTTTGTTTCTTCGATATTCAGTTTCGAGATAAAAAAGGACCATTGGCTGGTTGACGGTTTATTTTCTCGGGTTTCTAACAGAGTTCTCTTGAAAAGCTATTGAGCTGCTGGATGCCTCTTTTGATCGTTATGTTTGTAAAAGTGTGAAAAAATCAATCTTCAACATATAGTCTGAAAGTAGCTGAAAAATTCTTCAAATACGCATTTAGCGATAATTCTAAGTAGAAGTAGTGTTTACATTGTTACTCTGTCCCATCTCAGTCGATCGAGCTCTGGTTGGTGCTTGGGATTATATTTTTTGCAGTTGCATCGCTGATAAAAATTTCATGGAGAATGGTCGAGACTGTGCACAGTTTCTCACATCCTGGGACTTATTGAGATTAGTGTAATTCTGTGCGAGGCAAAACATTATAAATAACATCTTATCTCATGGTTAAAAAGACAAACTGATTGACCTGTATACCACCGAACCTGAGCCTGAATCGTTCGGCCCGAATCTCGAACTTCAGTTCTGGCTCACTGTATGCCTAACCGGGACCTAGACCCGACCGGGTTCGCGGTCCGGGTAGGATCCGACGGGCTTACCTCCCGGTGAATTGCCCGCAAAGAGCTTTTTGCCAAAAATATCTTATCTAATGTAGTTTTCTGCGCTGATTCCGAATATGCTATTGATTTTACTCTCAAATTGATCTATAATGATACAAACTGCGAAGTACAAACAGACTTTTAACAGTTTGGTGACATAGGACAACAATTTTGAGCGTTACTAGATACATGTGCACGTCTTTTGCCTTTTGTATAATACATCAAAAGATGCAGGATTTCACGCGCTATCAGAATACATGCTCACTTTTGTAATAGCTTATGTTTTTAATCAAAGCAATGTTAAAAGTGAAAACTAATGCAGTTCAGAGAAATCTGACAATGGTAGTGCCTTCATTGTGCGAAATTATTTTTAATGAACAAATGAAATTCAAGATGTACATGTATAGGATTGTAGAGAATTCCATGCTTTATTAGAATGCATAATTAATTTTTCAAAAGTAATAATAGAAGATTAAAAATATTCAGTACAACTATTTTTCTCAGGCGCAGGTTTTTCATAAAAAAGTAAAATATTGTTGAAAAAATTTCTATACCAAAATTTAATATTACAAATTTTTGAGAATGATATTCGACGGAGTTTGATGTGCTCTTTCAAATGACACTATTTTCAAGCTAATCCATTACGCTAATTGGACCAACTTGCTCTATATATGTGGACACACTTTCTGAAAATAGTATATAATATCAATCGAAAAAATTCGGCGAAAGTGTACTTTCAATTCCATCAAAAGATAGCCCATAGTCGATGGTATCTATGGTAAAAAAAATCTCTTTTATAATTCTTGTTGTTATTTAGAAAACGAAAATTTACTGAAAAGTATCGGTCTGCAAAGTATTCCAGATGGAGCCTACCTCGTCCTACTTGTATCGTTTATATCTCCAGAATGACTCATCCATTTGAGCTGAAATTTTCACTTTCTTTCTAACTTTGTTAGGCCTATCTGCTGTAAAAATATCAGCCCAACTGGTGAGATTGATTGAGCAAGGATCTGCAGGAACTAGTCGTGCCTTAGGTGCAATGCCTCATAGGAATTTATTAAAAAATCTCAATAAATCTAGAAAAAAAAAGTTTCGATGGGCCTTAATGCAACGGATTTAGGATGAAAACTTAGGTTTTTCTGAAGTCAAAAAAAGGATTTTTCGACATTTTTCTGGTTCTCCACTATTTTGATGCATTAACTACCATTTTCTTATTAACAAATAATGTTGTTCCGCGTGTCTATATTGTCTCACAGTTAGAGCAGTCTAATCCACTGTAATCCTGAGGCACGGAGAAGCCTCTATTGTCAGAGGCAATCTTACCGTGAATCTCCTCTCGATTAATAGCTGCAACTGTGAAATTTTCAGAGAAAACTTGATTAGAACAGAACATTTACTGGAGAAAATTTCAAAGCAAATGGTTAAAATTAGTCGGAGTTATGAAACACTTTTCGACAAATCCCATCAATTCTTATGTCGAGACTATCCAAGGATTAATCAACTAAAAAACCGTTTGACATGGAATTTTTATAGCACGGAGCTCTTGAATGAGAGGTCTAACGCCATGAGATTTGTTTCCTATGCTGAAATATCTTCGTTTGAAGAAAAAAATATGTCGATCTTCTAGCTTTTCCGCATGAAGATCGATCAAGTCCTGATTGATTCTTGAGATCACAATTTAACATGCTCTATTTGTGGTGAAATGATGAAAGTCTAGGTGCCTTTTACATGGTAGCAGGACTTTTTGCGACTACTGTATATATAATAATCATTCAATTTTTTATTTCATTTTTTTTGTAGCATTTAAAAATGGGGGTGGTAAGAATATATGATAACTATTTTGTCTATTATACATGTTTTATTGATATAGGTGCTTTTCTTATACCATATTTTTGTATATATTTTCTTGTTGGAACACCACTTTATTTTCTTGAATTATCACTTGGTCAATTTACTAGTCGTAGTACAACGGCTGCTTTTACAATGTCACGTATGTTCAAAGGTATAATGAAAATATTTGATATTGATTTATGAGAAGATAATATATATTTTATATTAGGAGTTGGTTGGGCAACGGCAATTAATGCTTTTTTTGTTTCACTTTATTATAATGTAATTATTGCTTGGTGTCTATTTTATCTTTTTGCTTCAATGCGACGAACACTTCCATGGAGTTATTGTGGAAATTGGTGGAATACAGGACGTTGTTTAAATGCAGGTTGTATTCAAAAGAAAGAAGTTTTATAAAATTATATTTATATTATTAGATGGATCGTCTAACTCAACAGAAAATTTTCTCTGTCTTGCTACTAATCAATCAAATAATTGTTCATCACCTGTATTTTCACCTGAAGAATATTTTAAGTAAGATCTTTCAAATAGTAATTTTATTTTAACATGAATGAAATGTATTGATAGTAATTATGTTTTGCGAAGAAGTGATTCATTGGAAGAAATTGGTTCTCCAATTTGGTCTCTTACACTATGCTTACTATTAGCATGGATAGCTGTTGCTCTTTGTCTTGTTAAAGGCATTAAATCAACTGGCAAAGTAAATGCTAAATAAATTTGAATATTTTTTTGTGAAACACAATCTAAAGGGAGTGTTGAACCGTATATATGCAGAAATTTGGGTCCACTCCTCCACAGGCCATGACAGACGCTAGCTAGAGACCATTACAGACCGTGACAGATGCCAGCCAAAGACCATCAGAGACGATAGCTAGAAACCATCTCAGACTGTGACAGATATTATAGTATATCTTCATTTACAAAGTAATCAGCTCGATCGTGTTTCACATTTTAATCCTGTAGGAACTGCACTAACAGCTTTTTTTTAATCAATTTTCTTTTTCAGGTTGTTTATTTTACTGCATTATTTCCTTATGTAGTAATTATTGCTTTGATTGTTCGTGGTGCAACTTTACCAGGTTAATAAATTTATTGATCGAGATTCTTATAAGTTTTTTTTTAAATAGGTGCAAAAGATGGAATTATATTTTATTTAAAACCAAATTGGAGTAAAGTTTCTGAATTTAATGTGAGTTATTAATATGAAAATGATTATTCAGAAATTTTAATGTTGTTTTACATTAAGGTTTGGATTGCAGCTGCTGTTCAAGTTTTCTTTTCCCTTGGAGTAGCATTCGGTCCAATACTTTCTTATGCTAGTTTTAATAAGTTCAAATCAAATTATCTTAAGTTGATTATTGATATTTGTTGTTTATAGAAATTTTTGTTTGATTTTGTTTTTTAGAGACTGTATTGTTGTTACAATTTGTGATTGTTTTACTTCAGTGAGTTATTGATTGAGCAAGTTCAATTTTTATATTTAAACGAAAATAGGTATTTGCGGGATTTGCTGTTTTTTCAGTTCTTGGTTTTATGTCATTCAAAACGGGTTTACCTGTTGAAAAAGTAGCTCAAATTGGACCAGGTTTAGCTTTTATTGCTTATCCACAAGCATTATCAATGATGCCTATTAGTGTATTTTGGGCAATTTTATTCTTTATTATGCTGCTTACACTTGGTCTTGACTCGCAGGTTTTTATTTTGAAAATAAAATGAAGATTTATGTTTTTTTTTTTATATTCAGTTTGCTCTTTGTGATGTATTAATATCTGGTCTACTAGATACTTTTACGAAACTACGGCGTTATAAAATATTTGTTGTAATTGGATATTGCATCGTTGGCTTTTTATTAGCACTTCCAATGTGCACACCGGTAAATAGAAAGAAAAAAGTAGTGATATGAAAATTTTCATTTACATTTTTTTTTATTGGTAGGGTGGAATTTATTTATTCGTATGTATATCTTTCATGTTATTAATTAAACTAAATCTATTTTATGCAGACATTACTGAATGAATATTCAGCTAATATATCAGTACTTGTTTGTGGATTCTTCGAATTTATTGTAATTGTTTATATATATGGTTGAGTATAAAAAAAAAAAATACATCGAATATTTTCATTTTGTTTACATAGGTTTTAATAATTTTATGGAAGATATTCGTATGATGTTGAATAGACGGCCATTAGAACCTTATTGGTTTATTACTTGGTGTATATCAGGTCCGATTATCATTCTTGTAAGTGAAGAATGAAAAAATTTGTATTGATAATGAAATTAAGTGTTTATTTAGATTGTTTTCTTTGCATCATTAATACAATTTCAACCACCAAAGGAAGGAAATTATGTATATCCACCATATGCAAATGCTATCGGTTGGCTTTTTGTTTGTGCATCGCTTATATTTATACCTATTATTATGATCCATGAACTTATTAAAGCATGGAAAGCAACAAAGAATTATCAAAATCAAGTAAGAATATTATTTCCATTATTTTTATTATTGACTTTTTTCTTAAGATTTCGATTTATATGCCACATTACTTACGAATGTTAACATATGCAAGTCAACCACAGGATGATTGGGGACCAGCAAGAAAAGAAAATCAATGTGATCGATATGAAGCACTGAATAAAAAAACAACAGTACCTATTCATATTGATAATGCTATTGATTCTCAAATTGACTGACGTACACGACTATAAAATTGTTTATTCAGACTAATAAACTTCGTTTTAGTGGCGCGACCAGTAATCTGGTCTAGAGGAGTTTAACTCTCAAAATTTTTCAAAATCTGTCAAACATAGTGTGAATTTTTTAGGACGTGCCATGCTTAATGTGGATATTTCCTTTCTTTCATGATTCGTAGTCATACACTCTTCAAACGTTTTCATCCCCGATTAGTGGAAATCGAAAGATAGTGGAAAACTAGATTGTCAGGCTTGTCTAAGAGTGTGAGATAGCAAATTTGCAGATGTAGGTGTGGGTGTGAGTGTGAGGTGGGCATGCGTTGGATGTGAGTGTGTGGTGTGGGCGTGCGTGGGTGTGAATGTGGGTGCGGTGGGTGTGAGTGTAGGGTGTGGATGTGAGATGTGGGCGTGGCTGCGGAAGTTGCGTGTGGATGTAGGGGTGTGAGATGTGGCTAATTCATTCATACTAACACCCACACCCCACACACATCCACGCCCAATTTAATGTTATATTTGATTGATAATCACATAGTGAACATTTGTATATATATTCAGTTGTTTCATTTTGATTATTTAATGTTGATGATGATTGAATAAAATCATCTTCAATATATTCTTGATTAATTACATGATATCCATTATCATTACCTGAACTTATTATTGATGATGTTTCGGAAGCATTATTATAGATTTTATATAATGGATGATTAATTCGTTTTTCATCTGGTTCTATATGAAGTACAGATGCCGTTGGTTATATATGAAAATGTTTAATATGCTAAAAATAAAGGATGCGTGGATAATTCATTTATACTAGCAGCCACACTCCACATCCACACCCACAGTGACACCCACACCTAGGCATGCACCGAAACCCGAACGTTCGGGTTCGGGTTCGGTCTCGAAGGTCGAGTTCGGGTTTAGTTTTCCTTGCAGTCATTTTTAGTCAGCTTGTAAAAAGAATCGGATGTCATGCATAAGCAAAAGAGTTGCCAACTTTATACCAACCAATCTCAAATAGTAGAGTAATTGATCCAAAGTTTGAGGATTTGCAAAAATCCTAAAAGTGAACTATCTCCAGAAATACTGTATTCTGAGCCGAAACTTAGGTAAAGTTAAGATTGATTTCATGATTCCTCATGCATCCAAAGAACTGCTTCAGCAATTATCCATATGATAAAGATGAAAGGAGATTGAAGTTTCAAAATCGATGATTTGGCTCATGTTTTTACGGTAGCTTGTCATAGTCTTAGAGCTAGGGGTGGGAGATTATTGTTCTCGGATGACGATCTGGGAACGATAAAGTGAATGTCTACCATCATCAAGCCAGTAGCTTAGAGTCTTCAAGTCCTACTATTGGGGGATTCCCTTGGGTCTTCAAATCCTACTATTAGAGGGTTCTCTTGGGTCCTCAAGTCCTACTATTGGAGGTACCCTTAGGTCCTCAAGTCCTACTTTTGGGGAGTACCCTTGAGTCCACAAGTCCTACTATTAGGGGGTACTCTTGGATTCTCAAGTGGCACGAGATGGGGATGCCTTCTGGTTCTCAAGTGCTGCTATAGCGACATACTCTTGGGTACTGATGTGACACTCTAAGATGTATCCTTGGATTCTGAAAGACCACTATGCGGAAGTATGCTTGGGTAGCGAAGTGCTTCGGGAAGAGTCGTCTTTTATGTGCGTGGTCCTGTAGTTATCGGCGCATTGTGTACGATATTATTGGAAGTGTTGGTACGTTGTTGATGACGGGATATTTGTTCGCAGGAGACCATCGATGTCAGTGGTCTTCTGGTTGTTACGCGATTACTGGGCCGAATGTGTTAGTGCGATCTCTGAAAGCAATGGGACAGGTGAAAACGCAAAGCACGATAGTAAGGAAAGATGCAGTAGATGTTGGTGGTTATTAAGAGTAGTGGGTCGGATTATAGGAACGCCCTAAAGGGCTATCATTTTAAAATCCGGAAGTGCTTATGAGTCATCGATACTTCGTTTACAGTTTGAGTGAAGTTTTATGATATAAAGGAGCTGGGATTCGGTAATGTGCTGCCAGATGAAATACCGGTTCTATTTAGAAGGGTATCGAAGAACCGTTGTTTATGTCCCAAATGGTAATTACACTGTCAAAATAGTTTTTGGTTGGAATTCATTTTTGCAGATATCTCTGAAGGCCAAGCCTGAACATGTAACTGAAGCCAAAGCCTGCAGAAATAATTTACAAGCCATCAATAGTCCTAGTTTCACACTAATTAACGAACATTACTTTCTTTTGAACTCAAACAATGTTTTTTATACTAAAACTGATCTTTATAATTCAAAAGCAAAGTAAAATTGGCTGACAAGTATGGCAGTTGAGATAAAAGCGATGCATTGGGCATCAAGTTTTAAGTTACAAATGGTATGATACGATCAGAAAAATAATATCGAACCAGATGTTTGAATAAAAAAGCTCGCTGGAACACGCGTACAAAACTATAACTATTGTCCACTGTAAAAATCATTATGCGTAAGTTTCACCCAAGTAGAACATTTTTCGAATATATCTACAGAGAAGGCTTTGAATGTCCAGGACCTTCCTACAGGTCTCTACAAAAAAAAACACTCTGTATGAAATAAAACGTTTTTCAACGAATCCAAATAGGATTTCAGAGTGTTCAGGTCAAAATCTGTTTTTTGAGGCCTTCGAAGACTGCTTCGCATCTTTCTTATGGTCTTACCCACTGCAAATAAAAAGCATCAGCTTTGAAAACAGCACCTTCAGCTCTATTGAACTCTAAAGTTCTCCAACAGAAAGGTGATGGAAATTCTTCATCCACTCTGGAAGGTGACATGGAGTATGAAACGTCCAGTTGAGCTATTACAGAAAATAAACTAATGAAGAATAATCAAATGGGTCATTGTTGACCTTGAGACACAAAGTGTAGATTCGCTATCATAAAATACTTGGTCCACGATATAACACATCTTCTACACGGCACATTCCGAATATTACATGTTGTTTTCTCTTTTTTTTTCTTTATAATTCTTCATCACGAATATGCTTAAAGCGTTTTGAAACTATATCCATCAAAAACTGATGCTATAATACTAGTATCCACA
>CAJNOP010001552.1:0-28461 GCA_905250075.1 Rotaria sp. Silwood1 | reverse complement strand
TAAAGTAAAGCAACGTAATATGAATTTAATTGAAAGTTTTTCCAAAATGTTTCATTCAGAACTCTTAATGGCACCGATAGAAAAATGTCCTGCCTATGATACAGAAGAGAAACTGATAATTAAGAGACAGTTCATCAGCTCGTCACGCATCATTTCCATATGCCAAGCATTCGCTAAAAAAACTTTTCTTTGAAAAGTTAGCCAATATCAACTTTTGGCACTATAATACAATTTTGGAAAAAAACAAGAAAAAAATACTCTATTAAAGACATTCTAGCTTGTGTTTCAACAGATCCTTGAAATTTTTCATAGTATATATCAAAAGATAGAGAATTAAAAACTGAATGAAGTAAACTATATTGATATAATTTAAAGTCTGTGAAACAAGGCTTACACTATCTGATTTTTCATGTTGTCTTTATAGTTTTCTAATAGAGATTGAATATTTTAGCAGTTTTCATTGGTTTGGTATAGTATTGAAGCAAAATCGATATGATATTCGAAATCAGCGTCGAAAACTGAATCTATTGACTTAAATTGTAGCAAACATTTATTTCTGCCCAAAACTTACCTGTAGAGGACGAGAGAGAAAATTTTTCTTTAAAGATAGCTATGAAGAACCACAAGTCAGTTTCGGACAGGAAAAAATTTTGCTAAAAGATAAATGAATGGATTCAGTTTTCGACGGGTGGATGTAGATTGTGGGTGTAGGGTGCGGATAGCATGTGATAGGTGTGAGTGTAGTGTGAATGTCGGTTCTCTGTTCATCTACGCCCACACTCTCAAATAGTGCTTACCTGTGACTGTGAAGGCACCAATTTGATTACTAGTGGAGAGAAAACTGATGATGCCAATTGTATTAGTAGTTGTGATTATGATGATGATGATATTATTGATGATAGCAATAAATATGACTGAACTGCATAATTATATCTTACAATAGGCTTAGCCTTCTTGTTGGCTTTTACACCAAAGCATTTAGATTAGCCTTCTTTTATGAGGTGCTCGTTTATTTTCAACTAGCAGAATAGTTTATGAAACTACCTTCTTAGCAGTGTTTCATCTTGTCACAAAGTATTAAAGAAACAATTATTTTATACACCATAGTTAAATTCATTGAACTTCTAAATCCTAATCCGTTCAGTATCAAGCGTTTTCAGATGAGCATGAAATGTAGATATGTGTCGAAGTCTGTTATACCTACTTGAAAATATAACTTTATGGATTACAATTATGATAGATTTATTTATTACTACATCGTGCATGACCGGTAACTTTGGTATGACTATACAGTGTAAAAAATCAGATCTTAATTGTATCAACGAGGATTATTCTGAATTCACTTATAAGCCTCCAGCCAATAAAAATATGAATGAACATATATCATTTGTTGCTAAGAGTGGCTTCTCTTCTTTGAAATTGTTTCTTTGCACTATCTGTTATATATATATATATATTCTTACGTTACTCTTCATGTGGTTATAACAGAAACTGTTTAGGCGATGTTACATGCTTCAATAGAGTAAAGCGGTCTATATGTAATATATCAAGAGAGTTTATTGAAGTAAACATATGTGTACAGAATAGAAAAAGATAGTAGAAATCAGAAGCGAACAACGGTGCCATCAGTCACTTTTCATGATTTTCGTAGGAAGAAATAACAGTAGAAAGTTGTCTTTCTTCTTGATGGTAAACCATATTTTTCCATTATTTCTAAATACTTAAATACGAATAGCGCTTCAATTCAATCTTCATGTGTCAATCCATAGTGCTATTTTCTTTGTTCAGAGCGAACGATGCTTTTCTATTTCATGATGATAACATGCAGAGTATCAACATGCCGTCTTTTTCTATCACATAATGAGTAAATACTTTTGATGCAAGTGAAACGAAGAGATAGTACAAAGAAACAAATTTGAAGAAGAATACTTTCATTATTATATGTTTTTTTCTAATTAAGAGATAATGAAAAACAAAAGTCCTTATTTTATGGTATGGATGCGACAGAAAAAGAGATATTTACACTTATTAATAATCATCGTCAACAATACGGTTTACCATCACTTGAACCATCCATTAATCTTGCGTATGTTGCTCGTACACATGCTGTTGATGTGGTTGAAAACAATCCAGATGTTTGTGGTGGTAATATGCATAGTTGGAGTAATAAAGGAAAATGGAAACCAGTTAGATATACATCTGATCATCAACACGCACAATTAATGTGGAGTAAACCATCTGAAACAAGTAATTATAAATTTCATGGCTTTGAAATATCCTCTGGTCACTCGGGTTCTTTAAGAAAAACAACTACAGTTAATCCAACAGAAGCTCTTAATAGTTAGAAAAGCAGTCCAGGACACAAGGCTGTTATGTTGCAATAAGGTATTTTTCATCACTCACCAATGAAAGCAATCGATTGCGGTGTTGATAAAGGATATGCATGTGTATGGTTTGGTCAAGAAAAAGATACATTTCCAGCGCCGTCGTAAATACTATTACTCCATTCAAACTAAGGATTTTCTTCTTTAATACGTGACCCATCAAATACTATAATAACAAATAGCTATCGTTTATTCTTTTTTTACACTACATAATAAAATAAAAGTTATAATGTGACAAAAAATTTTACTTTCAAACATTGGGTGGATGTATGTGTGGGTGTGAGTGTGAATGGATGTAGGTCTTAGTCGACATTAATTCAACCTACACCCACATCCTGAAATGTTCTTTCAAACAAAAAACTTTACTATACAAAATGAGCCTGAGCAGAAAAATTTGGTTTGACAAATTAGCTATTTCTGAACCTTGTTTGGTAAATGTCTCCGTCAAACGTTATGATATGAGACTGAAAGCTTCATGCAATTCGGATATTCATAGTCTAAGATTGATTTTTGAAGAGAGTGTTAACTTTTGTTGCAAAATAATCGGATTTGTGATTTCGGTTATGACTGTAGGGTTATACGGTTTTAATTAATTTTATTCAGACTAGTATTTTACTAGCAGGTGCCATCACTAATGACCTACATAGAGCAATTTATAATGAATGAGATGATGGTTAAAAATGACTTAGGCATAGAACATAAAATTTTCTCTTATTTCCTCTGATCTCATTAGTAATAGAAAAAAGTAAGATGATAAGAACTATTCAACAAGAGTGTGAGTAGAAAAAGAAACTCGGTGACAACGTGAAGGAAATGAAGAGAACAGAATTTTCTCTTACGACAATCTGTCGCAGCATATACTAAGTACTGTAAATATCAGTGAGCATCAAATGGTTGTGTGGTCTCAAAAGAAAGATCCAGCTCCTTACGAAATGATTGAGTTTATCATAGGTGGTATACTGCCTATGTTTTTGATTGTGATTGGTACTGTGGGTAATCTTATATGCATTATTGTCTTACTCAATAAAGAAAATCGTCGAGTATCAACCAATATTTATTTAATATTTTTATGTCTTATGGATACTATTTCACTTTATCAATGGAATTTAAGTCGTGCAGTAGACATATTCACAGATGGCCAAAAGCCAATATGGGGTCAATCATTGTTCCTGTGCGAATTGAGTCATTTTCTTGCTTTTTACACCTTACATACATCAGCAATGTTTCTTACTTTTGTTGAACTTGACCGAGCGTGTTTCTTAAGAAGTAGATGGTACAAAAATAGAATAGCCCGACCATTCGTTGCATTGACATTTTGTACTGTTATTCTGGTGATTTTATTCGCAATTAATGGATATTTATTAGGATTGGGTTTTGAATATTTGACATATAATAATAATACAGAAATAGGACAAAAAGTTGTGGTATGCTCTTACACATTGAACATTGAACTTAATAACTTCTATTTGCTTCAATATCCATGGGTAAGTATTAAACTGAACATTATTGAAATTAATATTCATTTTCTTGTAAAGATTCACCTAGTGATCATGTATATTCTACCGTTTACTGTCATCATTGTGTGTACACTTCTTACTGTGAGAAAACTTATTCTTAAACAAAAATCGACAAATAATCAATTAACAAGGAATGCTCAGCGCAAGCGTCGCATTTCAAAGATGTTGTTACTAATGTGTTTAACTTATGTTATTTGTACTCTGCCCAATCGTCTGTGTTTTTCTGTTTTTGCAGATGAGATTATAGGTCATGACTATACCGATACTGTATTCCTTGCTACGAACACATTAATGTTTACAAGAAATGCAATTAATGTATTTTTTCTGTACATGTCTGTCTATGGATTCCGACAAAATCTACGTAAATTTATATTAGCATGCCTTAGTAACCGACTAAATCAAGTAAATCCAATAAATCATACAGCGACAAGAAATAATGTGGCTTCGATAATGATTGATGAAAAACAATGTCAAATGCGAAACAACACTATCATACAATAATAAATCAATTATTGTTCGTGTTCTCTTACAGAGCAGTCAAACACTACTTAATGTTTTTATCAGTATCAGTTATTGTCATTGTAACAATTTAGTTCCTTTTTGTAAATGCATAATGATTGTATGCTTATAAACTAAAATAGATGTACTCCTCTTAATTTGTATAAAATTTTCTGTATCAAAGCAGAACAACACAAAAGAAAGTCGCTTGAGTCAAAATACAATCATATCTTTAATGTTTTGTAAGTTGAAATTGATTAGTAATAGTTATAAAATTCACAGCAATATGCAAGTTGAAAATCAGTATTTGTTTTTTTGCTTTAGCTTTAAATGTATTAGGTAGCATAGTGTGTGAACCATCTTTTATACATCTGGAAATCTATATAATTTAATTATTAATAAAATAAACCATTTGTTCACAACCCAATGCCCACCGTTTTTCATGCATGTTTTATTCGAATCTTTTTAAATCAATTTTTTATGAACTGTGAAACAATTCATCTAGATCAAATAGAAGAGTGGTGTTCGAATATTCATAACTAGAGTTCTCCTCAATCAATCTCTACGATTTTTTTCCAGCTTATATCCGTCTCAGACGTCCTCACTACTACCCAAAAAAATCACAACTTTGCCTCGAACCATTCTCGGGGACATTGGATGCTCAATATTAAATAGTTTGATTTTTGCTATGATCTATCAGAAACAAATGCCATATAACCATTTGGTTCTATTATCATTTGAACTTCGAATATTCGTGATATTATAGTGAACAGTGTAAACGTCTCGAATATGAAACTAATTGATTCTTTTAGTGCGTTTCTTATTGCAATTTTCTCTCAATATCATAAATACAGTCAATCCTCGATTTGCTGGCACGCGAAAGTTTTTAGTTTGTTTGATGTATAACTTTTTTTAAACATGACAGTTTAATATGAAATTTTAATCATTTTATCTACTCACTGTGGTCAACTATCATTTAAAATGTCAAGGTCAGACATTTTTGATAGTTCGTGAAAACGAGACAAATTAGTGTCAATATGTCACGCGAGATAATCATTGCATGACTGCATCAAAACTAAAGCTCAAGTAGCTATAGAATATATTAATTGACGTCATATTTAAGAAACTATCAAGAGTCATGCGAATCAATATTAGATTGTGTCTGACAAGTTAATGAACTCTCAAAAAAAAGTTGGCTAATTAAATACATTCTGTAACTCATCGCGCATTTGCAAATTTTATAGCTTGATAAGTGTTATAACAAAATATAATTCAGAATAAATCATGTTGTTTCAGCCGCTAACTCTAGATCAATCATGGTTCCTCATGACAAAGAAAAGGTTCAACGTTAAAATCTAAAATATCATCGAAAAATTCAACTGAGCCGTGTATTATCAAAGTCATATGACTTTGAATTCAAAGAGTAACTTAAAAAAAACTATCGTATTCCGGTCACTTGGATAGTGTGGCAGTCGAGAAAATTTATTCACATTCTCCTCTCCTGTATTAGCATAGAACACGCTAATCATCGCTGTTAAAATCGAAAGTTTTTTTTTTTACCATTTTTTTCACAGAACGGTACAATCATTTTGCAATTCATTCATACATATACATAAGATTAAACTCTATAGTATACGTGTTGAATGAGGATACTTCTTTTAGTTAATGCTATTCGCAACCACTTATGTAACATATACAGAAGAGAGTAGAATTCGTTTTGAAGTATATCATATTTTGCAAATTTTGTTGACATAATCGATATCATTCAAATTCAGACTATTGTATCAAAATAAGTATCCTTTTTTTATTATATTCAATGCTAGACTTTGTTTTGAAGGGTGTGGGTATGGTTGCGGTTGTAGATTTGTATGGATCAAAAGAACATTTACACGCTCATCTATACTCTCAAATTTCACTTTTTTAAAAGTTTTTCTTTTGACAGTTATAAGTTTGTTTATGGCATCACTAGAATTGAAATTCAGTATGAACTCAAGTTGAAGGGTGTATGTGTCATTTCTTCAACAAAGGATGAACGATAACAATGAAATATTGCTCTTCTCGTGCATTCTTGTCAAACGATCTAATGCTACTAATTATTTTTTTGTTGTTGTTAACTTTCATTCACGTAGTTCAGTATTTTCAGTGTTTTCTTCTTGTTTTGATAATAATAAGCATTATTGCTAGAGGTATTTACAATATCAATAAGATTCGATGACAATATTTGTTTATTTGAAACTCAATGGTTTAGGAAAAAATTGTGATGCATCACTGCACATGAAGTATTTATCTTCGAGAATACCAATAAATGTGAGATATTTAGTGACTACCTGATGATGAGACGGTACTAAGCGTTCGAGTATAATCAATGGCTTGACCAATACGAAAACCATTTTCATCAAGATTCGTGTAAAAAATGTGAAAGCTTTATCAAACTTTCTTCTATTGTTTTCCCTGAATCCAACATACTCAGAAAAAACAACGTATGTTGATGAGGTACTTGGAAATATTTATAGATTGTCTATGCGAAACATGCCAAAATGTCGTGAGTGAATAAGATGAAGAGATATAAGAAGCATGTGTGATGTATTTCGTTTTGTATCTTGCGAGAATGTTATCAATGATCATTGGTTCTTGTACACGATTAACTGTGTGAGTTATTTCAAGGGGTTCTAATGCTTATCGATAATAATGGACGTCTCGATCAAATAGTGTGGGTCAGGGAGCCGTTATCTGTAGAACTTTTATTGTATGAGTGGAGGTCTGCGGCACTACGCATATATTACACTGCATTTGACTTCTTTGCATGTACATCTAGACTCACATGATGGAGAATCCGATATTCAATATGAAATTATCGGCGAGGTATTTGCGATCGTTGTTAACTGAATCACCTTGATGTTCTGATAGATAAGTTCTTACAAAAATGAAGGATTTTTTGGGTACGGTGGATACACTCGTGGATGTGAGCATGATTTGAGTAAGTGTTGGTTAAAAGACCAATTGCACCTACTCTGTCTTAACGTGGCCGATTCTCAAAAATGACAGTTGGACTAGATAGTGGTGGTTAAGATGTAATGGAAATTGTAGGAAGTAGAAGTAGAATCAGCATCTGTGTCAGTGTATCTTGGGAGAATGTAAATATTGACTCAAGGTTTCCTATGTTTCTTGAATATTTTAACAAACAAACTACAAAGGAAAGAGGATTGAATGCTTCTTTTAAAATAGAAGTTCATAGTTTGTTCGAATCAACTGTTGGAACGATCGTTTTTATCTATAGTCAAGGTAATAATAGATTCAAATGCACCAACGAATTGTTAGACAAGTAAGTATAAAATGAAAGCTGGAACCCGACCCTGTACCTGAATGAGCAGTACCGCCGGTCGGTTGAAATCTGAGTGTATCGATATCCGTCCAGCCGAGTTCGATTCGTTGCGGTTGGCCAAAGAGTAGTGTTGATGTATGCGTATGGTTTTGAGTAGATTTTCGATGGCCTGTGATGGTCAGTTGCAAATTGTCATTCCAAGCAGCACAAGCATCGAGTGAGATAATATGAAATGTTTTTGCTTGATCTGTGACGCATATCTTTGCAGACGATAAGCCCGATAAGACGATATATGGACTGCGATTAGGTATGAAGGCAGTAACATAACCAGTTCTCGGGTATGAACTCTTCGCCATAGACTCGTCCATGTAATGAAAATCAGTCCACGTCAAATCCTTATATTCGGAAGGGAAAGGATATAAGCCGTTTCGACCACCAGGAATGTCGGCAAAATTTATTTCAATTAAGTCAGAAATGCAATTAGTCACGTTATCACTTTTACGGTCGAGCACAACCCTTGACTTAGATAATAAGTCGCGTATTTCAGCTAACTGTTGTGCGTACGATTCACAGTCTCCACGAAGCTTTTGCAACTCACTTTGATGTTCACTTAGTTGTCGTTTGTTTGTTTCAGACTCGAGTCGTAACTGTTGCAACTGTTCCTTCAAGCAAATAGTATTCGTATGTACATTAGCGGCATCACAGCGTTTAAAAGCGAGTTTGCAATCAGAACAGGTCAAAATAATCAATGGACATTGATCTACATGATCTGTGAAATCATTCTTCGATATTGGTGACTGGCATCCGGGACATTTTTGAGGCTGATGGCCACACTGAATCTCATGTTTTTCTAGTGCCTCGTATGGAACGACCTGAGTCGAAAATTAATACAGAATAAGTCAAATTCTATATGACTAACCTCTTTACAGCCGTTTGGTCCATATAAACAAGCAACCTGCAATTTGGAGAGTAGTTTTGCAAGCAGTGGTGGACATTTTCGCTCAACGTATGGATCACATTGTATTGGACATTGATGCGATTTTGTCGTAAGCCATTGTGTGATACAAGTTGAGCAAAAAGCCGTCTCACATGTTTGACATGCCACAGGTTTCCATGGGACTTGGTGACAAATGCAACATTCAAATTCATCTAAATGAATGCCGGACGGACCACGAATACGTTCTAATGATATCCCTTGTTGGTTTTCTGACGTCATCTAGAAATAAAAAGATTCTCATTTTATCGATGGACATATTCAAGCGATGTTTCAATTGTTATGCGAAGTTGCTTATTATGAATAGTTTTTTGATGTCAAGTGAACTGCTGCTATGCAAATATTTTTCTTATCAGCCACATTGAAAAAAACAAGAATTTTTTCGCTTTCTCTATGGTGCACATGGCTAATGTCAATAAACAAATTTGTTCGGTGTTGTAACACAAGATTGCGTCTTCGGATTCTTTCAAACGCAATTTTCGTCATTCTACTTGCCAAGTATTAGAATAACGTATATAACAACTGAGATGTTTACTTTTGATTTGTCATTTTTTCCGTATAAAACCGAAATCTATCGATTGAATGTAGTAAGTAAATACAGATCAATGTGACTGATACTGCCGCAAGTTAAAAATAATATCTCTTTCCCATCCTACACCACACATCTATCGTTCATTGAATATTTCATTGCAGTAGATCATTATCCGACAGAATAAAGAATGTTTATAATTTTACCATGCTCTCTAGATTATCTTTTATTATTCCAATACACATAAGCTATTTCACTGGATATGAAAGGAGTTTTAAGTTCGTTTACAATAGTCAAACGATAAATTTTTAACCTAATTTACAGTTTATGACAGTGAGTACAATTATTTCACTTCCATACTGACACCTTCACAACTACCAGTTTCAACTTGCGTTCGGGTGTGGCTGTGGCTGTGTATCTGGGTGTGAGTGTAGGTGTGGGTGTGGGTATAGTTATTGGGTTGACTCACACCCTTTATGTTGCACAAGTAACAAGGAGCCCTCCGACAGACAAACTGCGGGTCTCATACACACAAAATTCAACCAAGTTAGAAACCATCATTATTGAAATATTTTGAAAAATTTTCTTTTAACTGTTGCATCCTGGTAAGTAACTTAGAAAAGTGATTCCTAAACAGTTCTTCGAGTTTTTTCAACGTCATAAGTATAACAGACATATGGCTGGAATATTAATTACAAAGAATCGAGACAAACATGAAATGTATATTCATCAAAGATTTCCGTTTATCTGATCGACTGATGATTTATTCCCAGTCGGATGTCTATCAAATGTATTTAGCTGTATGCAACGTGCACAGTCTAATTGATTGTATGGTTCTTTCTTGTAGATTTTGGTCCACATTTTAGATGTTTAGCTTTCTTCCTGGCTGCACTATTCTATTTATGATCTTTTCGCGATTTTCGATATGAAGATCGAAGTATCGAAATAATGTGACTGATATTTTTATAAGATGATGAACAAAGACGATGTCTTCATGCTTCGAAAGTTTACCTATCAAGAAGCCAGAGTGAAGCGTTAACAGCGACTATGAAACCTTTGTGTACCATTGAAATGCTTAGCAGTGAAATCGAAAACCTTTCCATGGTGGGTGTAGGTGTAGATGTAGCCGTGGATGTGGGTGAAATAGACCCGCACCCAACTACACTCACACCCACACCTACACCCGTATCCACAATCCACACCCACACCCAATATGGAAATAAACTTTTGATAATATTTCTACAAAGTGAGCGAGAATGTCTTCACAATTGCTCGAATTCTTGTTATTTTTATTTCTCTTGTTATTATATATACAATTAATGCAGACTGTCATTCACAACGTTCAGTTTACTTGTACTTTATTTAATGGCTTTTTTCATGACGTTTTATATGTGGGAGAAATTTGCGAATAAAATCTACGGTTACAAAAAACATTCTTTTCTATGGTGAAATAACACAAGGCGTCATTCGTTTTTTATTCTGTGTTTTTTAAAGAAATTTTCCAAGCGTTAATGATTTACGTGTTTTGTTAGCTCAGCCCTTGTGTTTTATTTAACAGTTTCGTTCTTGTTTTACACATTTGTTTAGACTGCTGAACACGAACGATGCCAGAAAATAATACTCTTCTAAATGAAACATTGGTCAATTTATCGATTACTATTGAACAACTATTTCAAACTCCATGCATGACAAGAAAGAACTTCATAGATCTTTATAGATCTGTTTTTATCTTCAAATCAATCTTATAATGAAATTTTTTTTCTAACTTATATCTTAGAGCTATTAGTCGATACTTCGCGAGCCCTGTATATAACGATGCGATATTAAAAGCATCACTAAAAGTACGACAAGAAAAACCAGAAGCATCCACAAGAGAGAATCAAGTTGACGATGTATATAAAGCAAGCATTAAAAAAGAACCTTGAAAATATAGTTCAGGTAAAGTTATTAAAATAAACATGTATTAGTAAGGAAAAGAAAAAAGCCCACATAAATCAATAATATAATGTCGATTTTTATCCATATATTAGAATATATGAATATCGTACAATATAATCAGATTGAATTGTTTTGTTTTGTTTTTAACTATAAATTGGCTTATTATTTTAGAGTGGAAGTTATTTAAAAGATGAAGATTTCCTTCGATTTTATTGTAAATCTTGGGAAAAATACCAATCTACAAATCGAGTTGTAAATGGTTTGTTAATTTATGTGAATCAGAACTGGATTCGTCATCAAATCGAAGCTGGTATCAAAGGTATTTAAAATATTTATACTGTAAGTTAATAAATTAAGTTTTTCTTTTAAATTATACATTATAAATTTGCTTTAGATGGCACTAAAAATCTGGCAAGATATGTTTTTTCAACAAGCTAATCATTCAGTAACACGAAATTGTCCCCTAGACGAACTTCTTTTTGTCTACGCAGGAGATACTTGAGAATCTTGATCAAGAAAGTCATGCGCTATGGACAAATCTTGAGGCCAGACTTGAGACCTTTCGGCGAGCTCAAGCTCTTGAACTTCTTGTTCTATCGCTTGATATTCTTGCACATGCGCTTGAATTCTTATGCAAGCGTTTCTATTATTCAAGAATTTTTTATATTTTTTTTGCAATTTTACGTTCAAAATAAGTCAAATTTTAATAAAAATTCATAGGTGTATTCTCATGCAACACTCAAGCACTTGTCTTGAGCAAGAAAGTCATGCGCTATGGACAAAACTTGAAGTCTGCGCAGGTCAAGTGCATGAAAAAAAAAGTTTGCCTAGGGGATCTCGATTTAATAAAATGTGAACGTGATGGAGAGATAATTGATTTTTCTTTAATTCATGAAGCTGTTCAAAGTTATGGTATATGAATAAGTATAGATTTATATCAGCTATCCATCTAAGGTTGGGGTTTGAACTACTTCAAACTTGAATAAAAGAAACACTTAGAATTGAAATGCAAATTAGATCGTGAAATTCATGTTGGATTCGGGGTTTCTCTTTTGATAAAGCACCACGTAGCGGTGCTATTCCTTTCATGTATATCCGACGAGTCATGAAAGTTTGGTTTCTGAATATTCTGCATCTCTGGAAGAGTGCAATCCGTTGAGTTCAAATTTTCCCAACCGCTAGATTATCGAAAATGTTCGAATCCTTGTTCGAGGTAAAAATTTTGAAAGTAGATGTTCAAAAGTTTTCGAGATCTTCGAAAAATGTGGAACACAAATTTGCTTTAGAACTTACTTTGTTCGACTGAGCTGAAATTTTCTTCGAAGACGCCTGTGAAACACTGTTTCATATATCTTCAGAAAAATTTCAATTCGATCGGTTGTACTGTCGTGAAGAAGCAGATGCAGTTCAAAAGAAGCGAGATCTCATGAAATTAAACTTTAATGAGAAGTCATCTATACACAAAAGAAGTATCACTGTTACATGATCCTTTTCAAAAATAATTCAGAATTCCCAATGATTTTAGGACCATTATTGAGTATTGACTTTACATGTTTGCTCAATCCAAGTTTCGATTTTGACATATAAAATATATCAAAGCTATCGTTTTATTTCAAAATGTTCTTATTTTATCGTTCTAGTATCAATCAGTTTTAGTGAAGCTAGTTTAAAGTCTAGACATAACCAAACAATATTATCATCACTTGCGATATATAAAAATTATTTCGAAAAAGAATTTCTTGAAGAAACGCGATAATACTATGAACTGAGGTGTGGGTGTGGGTGTAGGTATGGTCTTTTCTTCAATAATGTCCACTCCCACACGCCCACACGCCCACACGCCCACACCTACACCCACCCACGCCCATACTCACACCCATACCCATACCCTAATATAAACAAACCGACACCATCAAGAACTTAGTACTTAGACTGACATAAAACTTAGCTACAATATTAAGGTACATGATATCAATTTGAATTGGCTATAGTACTGTAACAATATGATTTCAAAACTACCTGATCACGGCTGTCTAAGCAACGCTCAAAACACTTCGTATGTATTGCTAGGAATAATTCAAACTTTGAACGCACTCACACCCTCATTTTATAGCAACTGATCACCGTTTTATTTTTATTTTTTTCAAGACCAAAGTCACCTTTCCTCAGTTTATTCGCTGACACACACATATATGACACTTCGGTACACCTCTTTTTCTCGCTTCGAACGAAAACATGCCTCTCCCGGAACTGACCAAACATCGCATCACAAAGGAACATTCATCACGACACTGCTGTTCATCTCTTTTGATCACTTCGAACCGAACATTGTCACTCGCTCCGCTGATCCAACATAACATGGCAAAGGAACATTCATCAATATACATCTGTTCACCACTTTTGATTACTTCGAACTAAACGTTGCTACTCACTCCGCTGGTTCAACATTCAATGGCAAAGAAACATTCATCAAAATACTTCTGTTCACCATTTTTGCTGACTTCGAACCACACTTTCCCACTTGCTCAGCTGATTTAACATCATACGGCAGAAGTGCATTCCCTATGAAACTTCTGTTCACCACTTTTTGCCACTTCAAACCAGACGTTCCGACTCGCTTAGCTGACACAAAATCACACTACAAAGGAATATTCCTGAGTAGACTTCTGTTCACTTCTTTTACTCACTCTGAATCAAACGTTTCGACTCACACAACTGATCCAACATCACATCCCAAAGAAACATTCATCACCAGACTTCTATTCACCTCTTTAACTCACTTCGAAGCAATTGTTACGACTCGCACAGCTGATCTAACACGACATGGCAACGGCATATTTTGCTGAGCAGATTTTTATTCACCTAATTCTGTCACTCCCAACCAAATGTTGCGATTCACTTAGCTAATCCAATATTACATGGCAATGAAACATTTCTGATAAGACTTCTGTTTACCTCGTTTGCTCAGTTCGAACTAAGCGTTGCGACTATTTCCCTGATCCACAACATCACGAGGGAAAGGAACATTCTTTACCAGATTTCTGCTCACCTCTTTTCCTCCCTTCGAACTTAACATTGGGACTATCTCAGCTGATCCAACATCACGTGACAAAGGAACATTGATCAACATATATGTGTTCACCACTTTTGATCACTTCGAACCAAACGTTGCTACTCGCTCAGCTGATCAAACGTCATGTGGCACAGGAACATTTCTGATAAGTCTTTCATTCACCCCTTTTGCTCACTTCGAACAAAACAATGCGACGCGCTCAGTTCATCCAACATTACACGACAAAGGAACATTCCTGAGAAGACTTCTGCTCACATAATTCGGCCACTTCAAACTAAACGTTGTCACTCACTCATCTGAACCAACATCACATGGGCACGGAACACTCATCAAGATACTTCTGTTCACCTATTTTGCTCACTACGAATGAAACGTTGCGACTTGCTCAGCTGATCCAACATCACGTAGCAAAGAAACAATCCTCAACATACTTCTGTTCGCCTCTTTTGCTCATTTCAAACCAAACTTCGGAACTCGCTCAGTTGATCCAACATCACATGACAAAGGATCATCTTTGAGAAGAGATCTGTCCAGCTCTTGTGATCAATTTAAACTAAACGTTGAAACTTGCGCAGCCGATCCAAAATCACAATGGAAAGAAACGTTTCTAAAAAAACTTCTGTTCACCTCTTTTGGTGAGTTTGAACCAAACGTTGTGACTCATTCCGCTAACCCAACATCACATGGGAAAGAAACATTCATCAAGATACTTCTGTTCATCTCTTTCGTTGACTTCGAACAAAACGTTCTGTCTCGCTCAGCTGATCCAACATCACATGGGAAAGGAACGTTCATCAACATACTTCTGCTCATCTCTTTTACTCACTTCGAGCCAAACGTTGCTACGCGCTTAGCTGATTCAATATTACATGGCAAAGGAACTTCAATCACCAGACTTTTGTTCACTTCTTTTGATCACTTCGAACCAAAGGTTGTGTGTTGCTCAACTGACCCAATATCACCTGGCAATGGAACACTCATCACCAGACTTTTGTTCACTTCGTTTGCTCACTTCGAATCAAATGTTGCGACTGGCTTTGCTCATACAACATCGCATCGAAATAGAACACTCATCACCAGATTTCTGTGCGCCTCTGTTGCTCACTTCGAACCAAACGTTCCAACTCGCTCAGCCGTTCCAACATCACATGGGAAAGGAACATTCATCACGATACTTCTGTTCACTCCGTTCGCTCACTTCGGGCGAAATGTTTGGACTCTCTCAACGGGTCAAACATCACATTGCAAAGGAGTATTGCCGAAAAGACTTCTGAACATGTCTTTTACTCCATTCGAAGCAAACGTTGAGACTTGCTCAGGTGATCCAATCTCACAAGGCAAAGGAACATTGCTGATAAGGCTGCTATTCTCCTCTTTTAGTCATTTCGAATGAAACGTTGCAACTTGCTTAGCTCATACAACATCACATTGCAAAGAAACATTCCTCAAGATATTTCTGTTCACCTCTTTTGTGTACTTCGAACCGAACGTTGCGAGTCAGTCAGCTGATGTTGTATCACATGGCAAAGGAAATTTGTTCATAAATCTTCTGTTCACCTCTTTTAGTCACTTTGAACCAAACGTTGCGACTCGCTTATTTGGTTTAGTATCACATGACAAAGGAACTTTGATCACGAGACTTCTTTACATCTGGTTTAGTTGCTTTAAACCAAACATTGAGACTCGCTCAGCGGATCTAACATTACATGACAATCGAACATTCTTTATCAGACTTCTGTTCACCTCTTTTGCTCTCTTTTGGCGAAACGTTGCGACTCGCTGAGCTGATCGAACATCATATGACGATTGTTTTTTAACGACATGTTGCGCCAGCCATACATTCATCAATTTTCCTAACTTCGAATACAGAATTGTCACTGAAAACATGATTGCACGCTTCAGATGTCAAATGCACAACTGTGATCAATATCATATTCATTTTCTTCCATTCATCTGAAATAAATATTGGTAGATGCCTGGCTAAATAGCAGTCGCGTTTCATATGAATAATCATAACGAAAGCACCGTTCACTTATATTATTCGTTTGTGATCACAATACGCACAAAGATTGCAGCTCATCGAATATGCCATGACCAATGATTAATGAGAAAGTTTGAAAAGATGATAATAGTCCTATTCATCAATGCTTTCATCGTAATTTAATGCTTTAATTAAAGCTTTGAATCAATCTGTTGATGGAAGAGCGCGTAATACTTGAAATTTTGGCATAATCAGACTTTAATTCATATATTACCGATCTTTCGTACACAAGATAATTTATGAATAAGTAGAAAAAAGGATCATATGCTAAATGAATCATTCGTAGCAATCCTATGTTCATTTAGTCTACTATTATTGAAATGAAAATTATGCGTTGCTACTGCTGACCAACGATTATGTAACTAATGAATATGCATCATTGGAATTAATTTCACTTATTTTGTCTCCTCTAAACTGGAGCCTATAAACTGTGTTGGAGCCGAAAATATTTCATGGCATACGGACATGTATTCACCAACAAGTTTATTCACCTATTTTTGTAGACGCAAAAATACATCGCGAGAATCAATGCACAGATGAAACATTACCAAATTAAAGAATCAGCGTAACGATCCTTATCTTTACTATTCCAATATTTTTATTCGCTAATGTTACGTTCATTCAAAACGAACTAGGAGTACAGACTCTTACGAAAAATGTCATAGTGAATGACTAATTATAATTATCAACAAGGCTGTGTTCGCCGACGCCATTCGCTTTAAAACTAAGATTATCAAACATTAAATAGATCTAAGTTTAGATGAAAAAGGAAATCTTTTTATTTTGCATGTTATGTTCATTTACTTCACTTTCTTTCTTTAAAAAATTCCCAATTGTTGGCCACATCCTCTGATCAAGCTATCAGTGAATTGTTACCATCCATTGCCAAGTTTGCGGATGATCTTGTTCATCTATTTCATTCACAACAAAGGAAGAATTCAACAAAGAACAATTGATGAAAAAATCATCGATGAAACGAATGATTATTATCACCAGTACGGTTTTGTTGACTAATGTTGTGTACATAATGCTTACCTTTTTGATTCGATAAATCATACATGTTCGCATACTAAATGCATAATTTAAAAAGTACCAACAATCATATTTGTATACATCATTCATTTCATAGCAAAACTACCGAGTTGCTAAGCATGAAGAAGATAGTATTGTAAATGCATTGGTCGAATCAATGTTCCGTCCCCTTACATTCTTTTGACTTTAAAATTAAGATTCGACGTTCATACAGAAATTCAAGATCACAATAGAAAAGAATAATCACAACGACATTTGCCGCAAGTAGCACAAACGTCCAATACTAAGATCTTGCTCAACCACAGAGAAATTGTTTCAGTCAGTATAAGAATTAAATATTGTGCCTCAGATGAACTATGCTCATGAGAATCTTGTTCACATATCTTTGTACTTTCAAAAACACCACTTAGATCTTCAGTAGCGTACAGTTCATATAAGAAGTGGATGCATAGAACGACCCTGAACATTTCACTCAATTATTTTTTTCCATGCATGTGAAAAGTCTTGTGCAATTTACTAGCTGATTTTCATAAAAAACATGAATACTCCCAACAAAAATTGTGTTCATTTACTTTTCTCGACTCGAATTAAATACTTCAAGATATTGTGCCAATCAATGTTGACATGAAAGATAAAATAGTCTGAGGTAGTTCTAGGTAACCATGAGGTGCAGCAAATCCTTGATTAACTAAACAAAAGTTGACAGCGTTCAAATCAAATCAAGATAGAGCATAATAACTTCTTTCCTAAACATGATGGGTAACGATAGTTCAAGCATAAAGCAAGAAAATTTGTTGTTCTTTATACAACAAGCAACGCTCGTCGGTGCGACTCGTTTGACCCTCGACTGAATACTCAGCTCTTTCTGTCTAATATACTCCTTTAAAATCCTCAACAAAACAAGTATCCAACATTTGACAAAAAAGCTGGCTGCAACTAAGAATGTTAATATTCGCGTCAGTTTCGGTGCTCAGGATGGTGTGCGTGTCATTGTGAGGATTTCGTCATTAAGTGATCCGATCTAATGAAAACCAGTTCACGAATACCCAACCGAAATCTAAATAAATCTCCAAATTAGTAGTGCCCATATAGAAACCCTTCGACAACGTCGATAAAAGTGAGTTCCTAATTATCACCTTCCTCTTTTTTTCATATTTCCAAAGAAATTTAATAAAAAAAATAACATATTAATTTACTGAGAAAATCGCCAAGAAAAAAACTAGCGTGCTAGTCCCAAAACGCACCATGATTTCTGTAAACTTGACCAACAATCCTTATGGTTGATGGGACATCAATCGATAATGTCGTTTGCTGAAATGTCTACTGCCAAAATAAGACTTTAACTGAACTTCAAGCTCAGAATAAATCATATTCAAAAAGACCTATAATCGGATACGCCATTTCCATGACGCTCCCACGGAAAATGGTCATGGGATTAGATACTTGATTTAGATATACCTGAATACATGTGAACACTTGAATGTGCACATACAATCGCAAAAGCCAACAGAAAAGTTTATGGTGTGGGTGGGTGTGGGTGTGGTGTGCAAATCATTACTCCATCGTCACACCCACACCATACAATGACACATGTATCCAAGAACAAGAGAAGTCAAGATGACGTACTCGAAACAGTGACTTTGCACTTAATTGATTGGAGTGATCCACCAACATTGGAAATCATGGCTGAATATTCTCCTTGATCTTCTGGTTGTACGTTTAAGATTGTCAATGTGTATATGTCAACATTGTGAGTCGGTGTTGTCATCTGAATGCGATTATTCGGTGTGAGTTGATCGTTACCTCTCATCCAGACAATGCCAGGTTTTGGTGTTCCACTGGCGGCGATTTTGAGTGTCATGGTTTCATCTTTTGTGACTTGCATTGCAGCATCGAGATTTGTGTTGATGATAGGCTTGATGCAAACAATATTTAATGTTGTTCTGGCTTCAGCTTCGCCATCAGCATTGGTGGCACGAGCAATATAGTCACCTTGATCGACGAGTTCGGCTTGATGAATCGATAGTGTCGATGTTCCATCATCAGTTTCAGTCACTTGAAAGCGACTGTTGGTTGGAAGGGGTTGACCTTTGAAGAACCATGTCACTTGCGATTTCTCGATGCCACTGAACTTCCATGAGATCTGAGTATCTTGACCGAAGACACATGATTGATAGTTTGCTGATTTCGGAGCTTCCACTTTGGGTTCACCTAAAAAAATAAGTAGTCCTTCATATTGCCCATAGAAGGATTTAGGTGTTCTGTCTAGTACTGCCCACTTTCGTAATCACCCACAACCGGCGTAAAATAAATTTTTAAAAATTTCTTCATAGATTTGTTCATAAACTTTTTGTCGAGGTTTCAACGATGCATCTTTCAAGAAGATAATTAAAATGATATCATTTTCATGCATCGAAATACATACGAAATAAAAGTTTTCCAAAAATCTTTCTTATGCTCAACATGATAGGAAATATGGTTTAATTTGATTATGGAAGAATCATTAGAACAAATCGATAGAAATTTCTTCTGTAGAATTTTGTAGAGCGTTTTATGACGCATCTTGTAAAGGAAAAACCAAGATTATATCATTTTCCTCAATCAAGACATATGTAACGTAAGAAAGCGTTGCAACAATGTTGCCACAAGTGATAATAATACTACTGTTATAGAAACTTATTATCTGTGTTTCTCTCAAGCGCAGAGGCCATGGCACGAAGTTTTCTAGGGGTTTTACTCTACATTTTAAGCTCTGCCTATGAGTATAATATAAGCGTGAACGTAAGTTAACAGTTGAGTGGGTTCCCTCGTAAGTGAAAAACAACATGTGACTGTTCGACAACTAATAATTAATTATTTCGTACACATCCAATTAGTACTCATCTAATTAATGCTAGTTAAGTAAGTACTACTAGCTGATTACTCATTAGTTTCTCAACTAAATAGAAGAATTATAATTAGATGAGTATTCATTGATTGAATAACCATTCTATGAATACTAAATTAGTCGAGCGCTAATTTGATGAATAATCCAGTTAGCACCTTAGCTTTGCTTTAACAGTTAAAGCTGAAGTAACATACTTTAGCGCTTCAACTTTAAGAAAATAAAAGTTGAAGTCGATGGATGTGGTTGTGGGTGCTGATGTTAGTTTAGCTATTGACAAATACAAACACTCACACCAACACTCATCTTTGTGAAAAGACCTATGTTTTACGCCTATTGTCGAGTTACCTGCGTCAGCGCGTGTCGTAAAAATATTGATTGATAACGGTTCTTCCGTCGTTTTCTGAATTTTATGATCAATTTTAATTCGAGAAATAAGTTCATCAAGTTGAACAACAACAGCTTTTACCTATCGACAGAAAATCATAAAATGCAATGGAAACCATTCAACTTAATTTTACTTTTGCAAATTTGCATGTCCATTGTTCATGAATTGTTTTATCCATGCAGTACACATAAATTGACATCACTTGTCGAAGGTTGTGAACAGAAGGTACTATTTCTTTTCCCAATTGACCACTAACAATTATTACTAGTCGATCATTTTCTGATTGTTCTTCAATGTATTTCTGACATTGGGCTACATCTTGAAACTTCTCGAAATGATCCATAACAGAATCCAACTCCTGTTCTGTACCTCGACTCTCATCATCGTTCACATTAGCATTAAGCCAAATGATGCAGGAAATCACTGAAAAAGAATCCGTAGAACAATACATGGAAAAAAAAGTTTTTGATAATGTAATAAACAGAAAAAGGGTTTATTAGATATTTCAAAAACGGAAAAAATGATTTCTGTCTCGTTGCAATTTCATAAACCCCCTTTTTTTTTACAGCAATGCCAAGATGCATATCATCAACGTTTTTGTGAAAGCCTTCAGGTGCTACAATAGAAGTCTCAATGTTAATGAGGAATAATAAAATAGAATAGAAATTTTGAATGTTGACTATTCGATTCAGTTATTCAATTTATGAGTGCTTTTGACACGCAAAATAAATGTTATACTCTTACTTTTATTATTTAATTTGTTGGTATTCATAATATTATTGGTTTTTCTAATTTTGATGCTAAGATTAGAGCAAAATAAGATGCTCGAATACTTCGAAGACAATAAAGTTGTTCTGACTCATTACTTTTGGTGGAATGATTATTGAATCGAGGTGTAAAACTCTAGCATGGCATTTTGTTTTGTTTAGTCAACTAAGGAAGGTATAAATAAGACAAAATCATCTTACACAAAGTTTGGTACTGGCATTTGCAATTGTGTAGATTGTTCATTTGAATCAGTACCAGTCACAATCCTCGTCTGTACTTTAGAACATTTCTACGGTAAACTTAATTGAACCTATCGAATTGAGTCATACATTCAAAAGTGCTGTTTCTTCTATGATTAAGTGTTCTAATGTTTCAGAGTTGTATAAACTGACACGGAAGACATAATAAGTTCAACTTTGCTATGAAAAGTTATCATCTTCATTGAATTTTTCAAATGTACAATAGAAAAATATGAATAGTATTCTTCATTTTCTAAATATTACTCAAGATTTTCAATAAGACTGTCGTCAACAAGACAGAAGATTTTATTCTTAAAGCCTTCTGCCAAGTCAAAAAAATCTTACAGAAAATGATTCATCTTTGTTATATCTGAGTGAAGAAATCGGTCTCTTCACAGATGACATCAACTCCTCAAAAGAAGAAATCTTTTTCAAATAAGAAGTTTTTCTTTTCGGTTATTTTGACTTTAAATATTCAATGGCATTTTACTCATAGTTTAGATGGATGCATTCGACAGAATCTGAATTATTCGCAAAATTTTCTTTCTTCTTCTACTGTAACTTGATTTTAGACTGTCCATTTTGTCATTCATTCAGGAGTGCCTATCATCCAAAAACTGGAAATTCAAGGCATTCTACAATAAGAGAACTTGAAACACTGTCATCCAAAACTGCACTGATAGGTTCCGCAAAACTGGCACATGTAATCTCGATATAGGTGCCCGAAACATTAAATCTCCCATCGATTTCCTTGAATTTTCAGTTTGTGAACGGTGTTTATATCTTTTTACATCCGATTAATCTCTCACTTTTATCAGAATTACTTTCGAAACTGAGAGAAAACCCATAAAGTTATTCAAAAGATATCTCAAGTGCTTTTTGGTTTCTAAGAATCAAATACGAAATTTATTTACATAGTTGACTCATATAATACGATGCGACTAAACCTACGAGAGCTTCCAGTTCTATGAAACTATTCTTGTTTGCGAACTGGGCTTTTTTTAAGAACAGTAACCATTGAAGTCCATAAGTTCAGATGAACTGCTAGAGATACGATCGGTTTATGCTTCTATAGAACCGAACCGACTTTGATTTGCTTTAGTATGGTTTGGTCTGAAACCAAGTCGATACCATCTCTGTGAACTACTTCAAAGAACTTTTTAAAACCAATCAGTTTCTTTCAAAAGAACTATTGGAACAGTTCTCAAGATCAGAACTAATATAGAATTCTAGTAAGATTCTACACTTCAACAACCACTCTATTGAGACTAAGAATATTAATTTGTATACTTAGAATTTTTTCCACTTATTCCAATTTATCATGATCAAGGGCTGGAAACGGCAACACAATTTTAATTGTTTATATGCACATAGAAACGACGACGAAATGGAAAAACTGCTTGAATGTAATATTCAAAATAAATATCTTTGGTAAAAAGTGCAGGGAAGATATTTAACTGCACAATCAGGTTGCATGACGGATAAATATCCAATCCTCAAATGAAAACATAGCATAATCGCTACTTGAAATAGATGTGCTTAGGATAATATTTCATGTCGTAACTTATAAATATTTCGTTTAGAGCTATAACTCGATTTATTTGGAAGAAGAGTGACGAGAAAACAATAAATAGGGTAAAACAAAATAAATGACAATCGCAGCATCTTTCTGAGTATCCATGTATGTTTTAGTCATTTCGAAACAAAGTTTTCTCATAAGAAGATTCATCATTCAATTACCCGCGAAATTGTGTCTTTGAGCGAAAGCGTACAATCTTGCCAAGTTAGTATTTTTTTGCGAAAATTTTATTATAAAAAATGTGTACTTATTCCAGTAATATTATTAACTTTCTTCTTTTAATATTACTGACTTGAAAATTTTAATTCATATTGAATAATCTAACTAATTTGCAAACTGATTGTTGGAAGACCAACAGAAAAGTGGCAGGTTTTACATTCGTACTAATTATGAAATCTGAGCATCAAAATTAGGATGAGGTATGGGTGTGAGTGTATGTTGGTCTTTTCTACACGTCCATTCCATGCCAACATCTTTCTCCAAATTTTCTCAATAAAAAGCAAGATATTTAAACTCACATAGGTACCAGCGATATGCGAAGAGCTGCGGAAGAATATCCTCTGCTGTTTGATAAATCTGACATTGGGCGTGGTTGTGGTAATGATGATTTCATCACTCAAACTTACACCAACGCTTACACACATATTCTTTAAAAACAAATGCCTCATTTGTTGGATCAAGAAACAGTTTCATGATTTCTTCTTTAAGTTTCTCCTTCTATCGCAATGCTTTGTTTCTCCTCTACGATTGTTCTAAGAAAGAGAACTTTATCAAACAAAACTGTTGACCATTCTAGTTTAGATTGATGTTTTAAATTCAAAGCAAAACAGTTTCTTACCGGAAAATTCTACTTGAACTCTCATGATCGAAAAAAAAACGATATAAAGTCTCCTGTATCAGAATATGAATCGTTCGCCCGATATTTTTTATCAACGCATAGTTTAGAAAGCATATACACATATAGTTTTTCTGTACTGTTTTTTTTTTCTGTCTTGACTGATAGATTGATCATATATGTAGATATTAATGAATAGAATCACAGAGATACTTTTCTTCTTAAGAAAAGAACTTCTGATAATCAAACAACTATTTATAAAGCTTCTTATTAACATACAAAGTCATGATATTTGGATGTATCTCCGAAATATATGTCATCATCTTAGAAGTAAGCTGTATTTTTAGTTTTTATAATCATGTTCATCTGAAAATAATGTGACAAACATATCAGTCAGAACGAAAATATAAACTTATCAGAAAGAAAACTGACTAACCGTGAGAAATACGAAGTATATCTATGAGAAATGATATCAATGGTGTATTGTACTAGCATGATGATGTCCTCAAACGATTTTCGACCAATATGTGACTTTCGTGCTTCAAGAAAAATGAAATGAATTTTTGACGTTTAAGTAAGGATTAGTGAAGAAGAATATCTTATTTTAACAAAGTGTCACCTAATTTAGTGAGAAGACTGGGCTAAAGAACGCGAACAATAGTGGTGCTACATAGTGAAATGCAAGTTTTTGAATAAAAAGTAGAAAGTAGAACTGATATTTCCTTTTTCAGCAGAACACAATTAAATTTCTCTATATATTGGAACTTTCTAAAATAATTCATTCAGTTTCATTTGAAAACTTTTCAGTTTAAATCGATTTAGTTCAAAGAAAACATCACGAGATTTTTGTTTTAACTTTTGTCTCAAAAGAAGCTTGATCGAGTGCCATCGGAGAAGTTCATATCTGGTGCCGTTTGAGACACTTGTCAGACTATCTCCAGATGGTGTGGGTGTGAATCTTCTTTGTATGTCCTCTCCATCCAAGAACCACACAGTCCACACTGGTACCCACACTCTATAATGATTTATTCAATACTGATACAAATAAAAGGCAGTATTCACAAAAATGGAAAACTATGTCAAAAATTAGAAAATTTCTCAAAACAAAGCGATGGCAGTCGAAGTTGATTTCAAAAACTTTTAAAAATTTGACCGTTTTCCAAAAATCTATTTAAATATAGTCTGAAAGAGAAAACTTCGCTGCATCTCCCTAAGATTAAAATTTAAATTCGAGTGTTTTTTTGAAAAACATGAATTTCCTGAAAGGGGGACCTTAAGCAATTACTGTAGTTTATCCTATTAATCCTTCTTGAAATTCACACACTTTTTCTATCGTAAAACTTTCTTTCGTAATTTTTTAGCATTTAAACAAATGATATAGTTGAGTGTGGGTATGGATGTTGCCCATAGAAATAATCTCACTCACACCTTCACCCATCTCATTCTTCTAAAATCGCAAAAGACTTTATATACGGCAAAGCACTAAAACATCTATATAAAGAGACTCTTACACTGTTGCTCCAAACAGCATGAATACTTGTCAGCTGAAAATCAGCGATTTTCAACTAAGGTCATAAGTAATACCATGAAAAAAATGAACACAATACAAAAAATATAATGTGATACATTTCGAACTAACGGTGTTTTCACATAATTTATGGCCATGTTTTATTTTCGTAGTTTCGTATGATATTCAAAAATCTATGAATAAGTCCAGCTACCAGAACTTGGGCTTGACAAAAGAAAGATTTAAAAAATGTAAGTATTTCGTTTCTCTTGTCTTGAGATACTGACAATCATTACTTTTTTCTATTTATAGCTTCATACAGACTTAAATACATTATTCATATTTTTGCGCGAAATAAAGCGTAGGATAGTATGTAATTAATGCTCACATTGACGGAGAAACATCGTTAGCAGAACTATTTTATAAATGAAAATTTGTAAATAGTTCTATCATATTCATGCAATTACACGCATACCCATCTCTTTCTATGCCATGTATTTACATAAGAAACAATAAAAAAGTCGAAATGCAACTGAAAAATTGTAGTTGTGAAAAATTCTCTGTAGAAGGACAGATGTAAATCTTGTCTTCATCCATTCACTCGTTCATATCCTCACAATCGATTGTAAACTAGCTGATCTACTCAGGATTCTAATCTGTGCTTTCTCCTATTCATAGTGAATTATTACCTGAAGGTTTAACATTCTTCTTGTCAGGTTCTATTAGGCGTGGTATGGGAACGGGTTCAAGTAATGGATACAATGGATCTATTTCTTTAATTTGTATTATATGGAGTCCATTGCCAGAATCGAGACAGGATTTAACTTCAAATTGTCTGGCAGGAAGCAAGAGAATTTCGTCTTCCTGCGGCATAAATGAATGATGTTTAATATTCTTTCCGGTATGAGAATCGATTTGAAATAAAGTACGGGCTCCAGTTTTACCAAAAAACATGTCAGATTCCAGTATCTTGACGGATGAGGTACAAGATGAAAATCCCCACCAAATGAAAGTGCTTCCTGTCGAATATTCTGCGCATAAGTCTTTTCGGATTCCTCTATTAATGAAAAGCCGGTCGGACGGTAGACGAGCCAGTGCTGTCAATACAAGTCGTAAATACAAAAACCAAGGAATTAGTTTCTCTCTTTCTTCAGAACGTAATGTTTCGTTAAGAATGACATAAAGAGAGTTTTTATGTGGCATCGATTCGTACGTATAGAGCATAATCGAAGCAGATTCATCAGTTGTTAAACCATCTGCTGGGTTTTTACAGTTCTGTTTCACGATGTATACATTACGTTCGACTTTTGGTACGATTTTAACGAGAGGTTTTACTGCGTCCTCAATTGATACAAGTGGCATGTTTTCATAGCCTTCGATGGGTGATAGCATTCGCTTTGGCAATGGACTAAAATCAGCGACGCGAAGAGACATTGATTTGTCATTATTGTTAGTATCCATTTATAAGTCAATAATCTACAAAAAGCAGATTTTATTTTACGAAAATACACTTTAACCAAATTAGTTTCGAAACAATCTCTTCAAGGTTATCTAAACTATTTACAAGATTAGATTTTTTAATGAGATATTACGAGACTTCCAGGAGAAGAGAAATTTTGGTAATGTAAGACGGAACATTTCTGAAACTTTTTATGGGATTGAGTGTGAATGTGAGTGTCGATCTTTTCTTCAGCTGCACCCACACCCACAAGATTAGATTCGTTGCTCAGATAAGGAAAGACATCCCAGCAAAAAAATTTCAGAAATCTAGATGAGAATGTCTTTTGTATGAAGATGAGATCGAAAGCACAAACAGGGTGCATACTCTCAGTAAGGGAAGAGCAGAAATACATATACAAAAGTAGCAAGAACTGATAGATGTCTATAGGTTTTTATAGGGCTAGCTGTGTCTAAGTCTAGCTAGCGTTATAATAAATAAATCAAGACATATCTTAAAAGATCTCAGAGATAAACTTTTCATAAAAAAGAACGTAAAAACTGTGAATTACTTTACAAATCATTTGCCTCATTATCGTCATATTATTGGATTAATTAAACTAACTAGTATGAATAAAAAAAGGTATCTTCCATTTTCGATATCGTTAGATCAATAACCACGAATGAAAAAAGGGATCAAAATCATGGTGTGATGGAAAAAGAAAGAAAAGAAAAATATCGAAGCGAGAAATACCGAAAGGTGAAATATCGAAAGAAAAATTGTCGAACAGAAGAATGCCGAAAGAAAAATATCGAAAAAGGATAATATCGAATTAAAAAAGTTCATTTTCATTATGACAATCTATAGCATCGATAAAAAATTTATTGAATAAAGAAAATCAATAGGAAAATTCATAACATACATTTAGAAAAAAATGTTACTAAACATAATGTAATGATGATTCAGTTTCGTTTGATTCAAGATTTTTAGCAACAAACATAGAAAATTTGAGGATCGACAATAGTAGGTGTTTGAAGAGGTTTTACTTTATTCAATGAACTACCTTTAAAAAAGTTTCTTCATTAAAAGAAAAAGAAAGTATGGAATCACTTATCTCTCTGCGACGGAAGAATAGCAACTGCTAATGATGTCAAATAGAATCTTGATGATTCTTCATCGTAGGTTTTCGATATCTGTGTAATTTTCTTTTATATCACTTTCTTTGACAGCATCTTTGAATGTTCGAATTTCAATTGTTTCGGTTCAAGTGGATGACAATGATCACCGATAGTTCTTACTACAACATCATTTATATCTGTATGCAAAGTCATAGTACAATAAGGGTTTTCACATCGAGAGGGTCTGGGCAGCGGCGTAATCAGGGTTTGTAGGCCAATGGGCAAACTTCTCTTGTGTCGAAAAAAAACGATGGGCGAAATGGGCAAGATTTTTATTGATAGGCTAAAACTTTTTGGGCCTAACAAAGTACTAATAA